>CANNRZ010000059.1:0-76230 GCA_947507615.1 Hemithea aestivaria | reverse complement strand
GTTGTCTGTTCAAGAAGTGGAATTTGACATTTGATACTCTGCTTGAAATTATCTAATTGATTCTGAGTTATAGGTCTGTATGAATATTCCTGAATATCAATATCTAAGGAGCAAGTAATGGTAATGCTTTGACCACAATGATCAGATGGTAGTTTATTTATCAAACATTTCTTCTTTGGATCTGTGCTACAAAATATATTATCTAGGCAAGTGGCCGATGAAGCGGTAATTCTGGTAGGCTCCAAAAACATGTTTTGCAGATGAAACGATTTAAATAAGTTAAGTAGTCTTGTGGTACTGGGGCAGCAGCTATCCAAAATATTTACATTGAAGTCGCCACAAATTATTACATTTTTCTTTGAGTTAAAGGCTTTTTGTAGTGTTTCCTCCATTATTGTTTCAAAGGAGTTGTAATCAGAGTTCGGGGGGCGATATACACATATAATGATATGTTTATCTAATTCTATACATGATAATTCAACAGTACGCTCTACTGAAAGCTTTACAATATCTTTTCGGTCTTTACATTTTAGTGTATTTTTAACTAATATTAAACTACCTCCATGAATAGCTTTATTTCTTTGAAAAGAACTTACAATTTTGTAGTTTTTAATGTAAGGATGTATATCATTTTGTTTTAACCAATGTTCTGTAATACACATTACATCCACATTTTCGGATTCCATAAACAATTCAAGTTCTAGTGCTTTATTGGACAGGCTCTGAATATTCTGATGCACAATGTGCAGAGTATCAAGCTTTCTCCTTGTCACATTGGGCAGTTTAAAGTATTGTTTTTATTAGAAATTTTTGTTACATCAATATCAATGTCATTACTATCACTGCAAACAATTTCATTACCATCGTCCAAATTTAAATTATTGTGAATATGTGCAATTGATACATTATTTTGCGAATCATTATAATTATTACAATTTAAACCCTGGCTAATATATAGATTAGCGGTGGCATTATTATTTATTATTATATTATTATTATTTATTACATTATTATTTATTGTTATATTATTATTATCCAATTCTATTAAATTATTATTGACGGCCGAACTGTTATGACTAGGAGATAGCTTTTGTTTATTATAAATAACATTATAGGCTAATAGTTTAGCAATAGCTAATTTGTCGCGTTTTGGCAGGTGCAATGCATCCTGGGTCAAATAGAATTTACTAATAAATTTATTAGTGTCAAAAAATAAAATGTCACTGTGACGGCAGGTCAAATTGTACATTAGTATATTTAAATCATATATATCTTTATTTTTATTTTTATCTACAGTGTGAGAGTATGGGAACGCACATATTATAACCTTACTAACACTAGACTCAAGCTTTGACATAATTATATCAACAAGTTTTATTAAATGTTTCTTTTTGACATACCAGCTGTTACCTAGTTTAATAATTAAAGTGTTACACTCAAGATTTTTAGTTTTAATATTGTCTATTATTTGATTAATTTCCATGTCATGGAAACAAAAATTGACAACCTCATCAAGTTGGTCATTTAATAAAGATCCCATACCTTGACCTATTTTATCAGAAATCATAATAGTCTTAGATGTTTGTGTAGTTGGTATTGTATGCTTCAATAATGACTGAATGGGTACACTATCCAACGTCCCCTGCTCACTGCACATATCAAATTTC
Organism: Hemithea aestivaria; assembly: GCA_947507615.1. Taxonomy (NCBI): domain Eukaryota; kingdom Metazoa; phylum Arthropoda; class Insecta; order Lepidoptera; family Geometridae; genus Hemithea; species Hemithea aestivaria. The sequence goes on along the minus strand of CANNRZ010000059.1, from coordinate 74,563 downwards.
ATTTCTGGTAGTTCGACACTTTTACTTAATGTTTCTACTGAAGACTCTATTTGGTCAGAAACCGTGCAACAAGTAATATTTTGAGGTGATTTTGAGGTAAGCTCATTTTTGAATACAGATGAATTTTCCATTAAAAGACTTGACAGCGCAGTAACTTGTTCATTTATTTGATTTTGTGCTAACTTATATTTATGATTTATGTCATTAAGCATATTCTGAAGACTGCCGAGTCTCGCATTAAAGAAGTCGAGCTCCCTAGAGTTTCTACCTAACAGGTTATAACAACAATTTAGTTCAACATTTAAGTCTATTTTTTCTTGTCTTAATTTACATGAATCAGTAAATTTTTTATGTTTTTTAATTAATTTCTTGGTTCTTTTAATGAAACTGTTAAGCTTTACATATTTCTTAACTTTTTTAGTATTTTTATTACTTTTTGCATGGCCATGGCAAGAATCTGCTCCGGCAACATCAATAAGCGGCAAGTCATAATTACTTACAAGTTCTGAGTGGAGATTTTCACATTTTGAATCACATTTACACTTATTTTCAAGTACTAACTTATCTATTTGTAACTTAGACACAGACAGTTCATGTTCAAGATCATTTATGTAAATCAAAGCTATATTGTGAGCATCCTGGCACTTTTCATTGGAGTCTAGTATATGCTGTAGTTGATCTCGTTGTTCTCGGATGAGCAGGAAAGCCGCCTCCATTTCTACTAGTTGTGTTTTTAGGTCAGAATTTCTCGTCATCACTTTAATGAACTCCTCCTCAGAGTCGTCGCGAGCTTCCAAGGATTGCTGAAGATGGTCGCGTCGCAATTTCATGTCCTCATAAGCAGCTTCCATTTTGGCTAATTGATTTTTGAGATCAGAGTTTTTCTTTAAAGCTTTTGCGACCTCCGCCTCACATTCGTCACGTTCTTGAAGAAGTTGTTCCTGCGTGGCATGATGTTTGTCGATTTCGGCGAGTGCAGTTTTTAATTTTGCTTCTAGTTCACGCGTTCGTCTCGTCACAATCATGGTTAAATAGAGCGAATTTTACGTAAATATCGAAAATAATTATTGGAGATCGTTGACAGTTATGTCGAATTTGAAATGTCGCTAACGCTCTTCTTGGACGCCGGTATTTATGTGAAATTAGCACATTATTGGTATTACTTTACACTGTTTTATATTTTAATCGAGTTTACACATCACGATAACTATTTTTTGCTCATTTTCTTATGAATTGTTTGTGATAAAACAATTTTATAAATTAATTTAATATGCACAGCTGATCACGCCATGTTGTTGCCGGGGTTGCCATACCCCAAAAAAAGCGTTTATAATTTATAATGTTAGTAGGATTCATAGCACAAAGTCTGTATTTAGGCAAACATTGGCTCATTTTTTTCACATGCATAGAAGAAAAAAGTATGTGTATTGTATAGAGTCCGACCGAAACTGGTTTTACGGCCGAAACCGAAACCGAAACCGAATGTTCGGCTGAGGCTTTAGTTTCGGCCGAAACCGAAACCGAAACTCACGTGGTCAAATAAAAAAATCTTTAAAATACTATAATTTGATGCATTTTACCCATTATTCTGCATTAATTAGGACATAAAATGGAAGCACAGCATAATATTAAGTTTGTTGTATCAATTGTAATATAAAAAATATATCAATAACATTTTTATTATTTTATCCTTGTTGACCACGGAAGCCTTATTGTTTCGCTTTGTCTGTCCGTCCGTCAGTCCGCGGCTTTACGGAGAAACTATAAGTCCTAGAAAACTGTAATTTTGCACAGAGGAGGGCAATGATTTTGTTAAGAGAACGGTTACAAAAATAAATAAATTTAAATCAATTAATTTAGGGTACCTCCCAAACTTGTAAAATGGGGATGATATTTTTTCTGGCTGATCCCATCATTTGGGGTATTGTTGAATAGATATTTTAATGAAGGACATATTTCTAGGAAATTTTTCGATTTAATGATCCATTTGAAAGATAATCAAGTTTAAATTCTTTTGGGCGTCCCCCGCCATCTAAAATCTAATCTACTGGCTTTCAAACACTGTTAAAAATCATGATTATATGTCAACCATGAACTTTCCAGGAAAACCATAGCGGTTAAGATAGTTTTATAAGTTTTAAAGATATCAATGATGAAAATTAAGGCAGTAAATATACGATTTGCCAGTTCTACATTGCGCGTAGTCTGAATAGCGTTTGGCCTATTTATTTAAATTAAGTTCGTAAAGCAAAATGTTTATCAGTTAGCAATTATAATTAAAAAAATCACTAATTGTTAATGTTTCATTACCCCCTCGATCCAGGAAAAACTTCCAGATCAAATCAAAATTGACATCTATTATTTTTAGCTTCTTTAAAATAAGGTTCAAATTCGCATGCGCAGGTGCGGCTCGATTGAGCCGCTCGGGAACATACGGGTAAAATACTAAGTATTAGTATTTTGAAATCTTACTAATTAATACTTTGGTTTGTACCTATTTGTACATAGAATCTCAATCTCTCTCATCTCATCTCATCAATCTCTTTTAGGTACCTCTATATAAAAATAATAATTACTAAAATTGCTATTACACGCTTAATTCCAGTCTCAACAAAGATAATATCAAATCACACATTTAAAATTAACAAACCTATATTACAATTATTAGTCGTCTGCCAAAGCGTTGTCGCGAGAAACGAAGCTAGGCGAGCGTGCACGACAACTTTCAAAAGGAGTTTCGGTTTCGGCAAAAGTTTCGGCCAATTTTGGCCGAAACCGAAACTTTCGCCGAAACTTGATTTTTGGCCGAAACTCGGCCGAAACCGAAACCGAAACCGAAATTTCGGTCGGACACTAGTATTGTATATGTTATGTTTGTTTCTGCTTCATCCAGAAATGGTTGTAACAAATGGACAAAATTGTTGGGCCTGTCATATTTTTTGCTATCTTAAGTTATAAATTATATTTTATCTTTACTGTGGCTATCTGACGCCTTAATGTATTTGTTATTGTAATAATAACAGAAATTGAATAATTAAAATAAAAAAGTGTGTGCGTGTAACCTTTACGCGCGATTGAAGTAAAACTTCTTTGGCGTTGACGACATATATCACTGAAATGATTAAATATTAACTTAAATAAATAAATATTATATTATAATTTAATTATATTTATTATTCATGTGCTTTACAAAGATTATTTAAATGTTATATTAATATTATTCATTCGAAACAGGTAATTGAATGTCATCATAATTTCTTACGTACGAAATTATAGGTTTGTGGTAACTATAATGTGAAACATAAATTTTACTCTCTAAATTTGCTACTTTTCTTGAAAATACAGCATCTATCGTTGTACCGAAACGCGTTGTTGAATGAAGTCGAGAAGTCAAGAAAAGTGTAGTATATGACATATACTTACAACCAATCAGAATTATTATTTTTAAATGGCGGAAACTACACAGACTATAGTAAGCGTTACTTCCGTCAGAAAAAAAAATCTGAGTTACTCCCTAGTCGCGCCTAAAGAAGTTTTCAACCAATCAGAATTATTATTTTTAAATGGCGGAAACTACACAGACTATAGTAAGCGTTACTTCCGTCAGAAAAAAAAATCTGAGTTACTCCCTAGTCGCGCCTAAAGAAGTTTTACTTCAAAAATCTGAGTTACTCCCTAGTCGCGCCTAAAGAAGTTTTCAACCAATCAGAATTATTATTTTTAAATGGCGGAAACTACACAGACTATAGTAAGCGTTACTTCCGTCAGAAAAAAAAATCTGAGTTACTCCCTAGTCGCGCCTAAAGAAGTTTTACTTCAATAAATATATAAAATGTGTATTATGTTAACAGAAAAAGGTGACCACAAGTTGTAATTTTGCACTGACTGCAGAACCTAAATGGTGCCGAATCTTCAACTTTTATACTGGGGCCAATGGGCTCCTAACCCTAATATGATATTTCTAATGTTTAAATATTTTTTATATTCAGCTATATTTCAAGCTGGTGTAAAAAACTGGTGCACCTCTTCCATATAACCGCATTCATATAATTCGTTGCTGTTTCACTGGAACAATTCACTCCAAAGTAACCAAACAAATTTAGTAGTCAGACAAAACAAGAGAATGTAATATGTTACCAATACCCATTGTGTATTGTTTGTAATAAGTGGTATTACTCTGACGTACAACACACTATTCAACAGAAGTTTGGCTTTAGTTTTACAACACATAATATTGAAGTTGTAATGGTTTATAAACCTACCCTTCTACAGAAAAGTCATATCTGAAAAATCCGTACTTTACAGGATAGCAATTTCAAGTTTGACTTTGTACAAAGTGCAAATTTGACCAACTTTTTTTACCATAGAACACACATAACATCTTATCCAGGGCCAAAAAAGTGAGGGTAAAATTTATGCAGGTATTACAAATTGCTCTGCATTAAGGTTAAGTCTCTAATGCATTTTTCACATTAAAGACTGTTCTACAGATAGTTTGAAACATTAGTTAAAATGTAGGTACCATATTTTAACACATTGACTGCTGAAAACACTGTTGTGTTTTTGAGGTCGGAACGTGAGTGCTGAAAAACGAATACGTTGTTTTTTGTCAAAGGATTTTTCCATGCCAAATTAATTTGAGGCACCTGGTATAGTTCTATAAAACGCCGCCGCAACCAATGTGGTAATAAGTTTTGATAAAATTTCCAGACGTGAACGGGAAGAGATCGAAAGGCAGCGAGCGGCGGCGGCGTACCAGAAAGCGCACGCGGAAGGCAAGACGGACCAGGCTAGAGCCGACCTCGCCCGCCTGGCCATCATCCGGCAACAGAGGGAGGAGGCCGCCAAACGCAGGGAGGCTGAGAAAAAGGCCAAGGAAGAGTCTACCACTAAGAAAAGGTACATTGTAATACCTTTTCCTACATGAAAGAAACTGCATGACCATGCAAGACATTGAGCTCTCAATAAACAGAGATGAGTCTCATGTTTTTATTTATTATTTGAAAACATTGACATTCGACCGAAAGTTGTTGCCAAATTTCCCTTTTTAACTTTCAGAAATGTTCACAATTCGACAGAAAGTCTTTTCTCGGTGGTTTCCCTTTTAAGTTTTATCAAAATCAGTCGAGTGGTATTCAACTTATGAATTAGAACGTGTGTCTCTTGCTCTCACTATCTTTCTCTAATTACCCTCTTTTAGCGAACGAAAATAAAATTATTAACTTAGCATTTTCTTTGAAATGCAGACTCTAGCTAATAAATCAAGCATACAGTGAGATGATATTATTTATTGTTTCAGGTAGATAACAGTTGGAGGCAGACCACCGGAAACATTTCAACATTTTGCTAATTGCATGCTCATGTCAAGCTAGGGCTTACAAAATCTCAGTTTATCTTAACATTTTATACAATATTTGTGCGTACGGAATTGTCTATCGATGTTTATATGCATAATAGGTAACTAATAATAGATATAATATTTTCTGATGTTAAATTGTTTTCCAGTTTTCTTAGCTACTTATAATGGACCTTTCTGAAATGACTTATCTCTCTAATCAGGAATAAATTAAATACAGTAGAAAAACGATTATGTACGAGTGAATAGTCTTGAAAGATTGGCAAAGTCTTAACATCTGATGACTCTTGAGTGTTGGTGTAGTTCAATTAGAATTTTACGTCATTGTAAAACTTTGGGTAGCATTGTACTGATTATGGGCAGCATTATCTCTTACAATTATGCGTTTTGCTCGACTTCTTATTTTTTAGCATAAAAATTTATAATTTTATTATTTTTATGTTAGTTTTCAAAATGCATTATAAAACCAACCTCGACGTTTCGGCTAAGTTATATGAACCGTGGTCACGACCAGACAATCTTAATTGCACCATAAGTCCGATTAATAAAATTAACATGAGTTCAGATCGCGAAAGTTATTGCTATAAAAAAAATTAGTCGGATAATCGATTTTCTACTGTACAAGTTGCTAGTATTGAATATTATAATGTTACTGTAAATTGACCACTGACTCAAATATAGATAATTTTGTTCTTAGCTCATCTTTTTATATACTTAGGTGAATTATAGTTATACATTCGCTATCTTTGTTTCTTGTACATTATTGAGAGTGTAATTTTACACTTAAGTAAATAATATTTATTGTTCCATCATGTATAAATACATATTTATTATATACTTTAAGAGTATAAATATTATGACATGCCCCTTGATATTAAAATTCGATTATGAAACTGATTTATCTATAGTTATAGTCGGTGATATTTATTTCAATAATCTTCATTCTTATGTCCAAATTAATGTGAAAACAAAAAAGTATATTACTACCAATAATTTTAAATTAAAAGTATTTAGCAATGAAATTTCTTACTATTACGATGTATAAAGAAATTATATATGAATTAAATTTTATGAAGGGTACTTTGTTGTTTTTGTGTAGGTACCTGAAAAGTCAAATTTATGGATAGAAAATATCTTGCGCTATGAAAAACCTTGCTGAGCAACATGTGGCCGCTAAAATCTGATATAAAGATATATTTAGGTCATAATAATATTCTATGCTGCCCCACCGCTGGGCAAAGACCTACCCCAAATCCTTCCATATGTCCTTTGTCTATGGGACAGCATAGACAAAAAAAATATTCTAGCTGCGCTCAACGGTTTTACTCGCTTATGAGTTATCTCAGTCTAAGTTATCTACATACGTACCAAATTTCAGCTCAATCGGTTAAGCGATTGTGGCGTGAAGAGAAGAGGTAACAAACACACATCCATGTTTTCGCATTTATGATAAAAGAAGGTTTACCATATTTTGTAGATTTGATATTGTTACCGCGAACAAGTTAATTAATAGGTACCCACATAGGATTAGTTTTAATATTAACAACATAAATTTATGGAACAGAACTTAATTCTGTTCCACATAATTTCTTGCAGCTTACCGCGAGGTAAGATATCGCTTAAAATTTAGCAAGCGCAATATGAGCGTGTAAATGCTTTATGAAATACATATCTTATATGAACTCACTAGATTATTGTGTTCTGTGGGTTTATCCGTAACAAGTGAATTAAATTAAAAATTTAATAAACCCCCAACGCAGCGCTTTCAAAATATGTAATTCAGGGTTTTGTGGTGGCGGCCATCTTGAATTTTAAATTTGTTATAGTGCGTTGTATTTTACTAGTCAAGCCCTTTCATTTGACACCCATATTGATGGGGTCGTGGAAGAAAAAAGTTATCCGCCATTTTGTAGCGGCGGCCATCTTGGACCGATTTCCACCAAACATGGCTAAGAACACTCTCGACTAACTCTACTTTCAAACAAAAAAACTAAATCAAAATCCGTTCATCCGTTCGGGAGCTACGATGCCACAGACAGACACACACACAGACAGACAGACAGACACGTCAAACTTATAACACCTCGTCGTTTTTGCGTCGGGGGTTAATTATAACACCCCGTCGTTTTTGCGTCGGGGGTTAAAAATAAGATTTAATTAATATCAGTGTTGGTACTCTATGCAGCCTACATATATAATTAAATAATGTATGGATAGACCTTTGGCAATATGTTGTGTCTTAGCCTGATTTTTAAAATAAATCTAATCCACGGTAAACCTACAATAAAGTGGATTGGGAATAAGTAAAAATATATGTTAACACCAACGAAGTATATACTTCGAATTAATATTGTTCTCCCTTTGCAATCATTTATTTATTTTATTATTCAGTACAACCACGGTAAAGAGATATTACCGTGGTACAACGCTAGGACAAACATTTTTTTAACAATGCAGGGTAGTTTAAAAAGTGCTCCACCAACATTCTAAATATTGCGATTTACTGTAATTAGGTACGTTCAGTCAGTTGCGCGTGAGCTGGAGGCACGTTGCCTTTGCTCCCGTTTTTCTCTGAATACCCTCACCTCAGAGGAGTGCCAAGAGATTCGTGTCGAGATTCTGTGCCGTGGGCCGTGTGTCTTTCGTAAACCTGCCAAATTTTTGTGATACCTATTTCTTCCGGTCGCCTTTCTTATCTGTGACGCGAGTGTTTGTGAATCAGTGGATATTTATTCTTGGAGTGCTGTGGTTGGCCAACCTGCAGGACTGCAGGATACCTGGACGGTCTTTCTTTACCTCATGACAGATATAAACATACTTACTTACTTACTGGATTGGCGCGAGAACCCAAAGTGGGTTTTGGCCTCCGATAACAAGTCTCTCCACAAAAACATACCTCACAAACAAACCTCCATATATACCTATCTACTTACATAATAATATAATGAGCGAAACGCTCGTTCTCCGTATAAAGGCTGTAAAGTCTCATTATGATTCCGGCGCGGCGGCGCCGTCAAACTATGCTAATTTAACATGCATCTGTGCTAGCCGCGCACTCATGGTACATTTGAACCATATACTAGAGATATGATCTGTGATTTGAACCAAAAACTCTACCTACCTTTACCAAGAAATTAAAAAAATAATAAATGTCTTAAAAACTACAATATTAAGTATTTAAATAAATAAATTATACCTACACTTTCGCATTAGATATCCTACATCCGATCTGGAACCGATAGTGATAGATTTAGCATACATACCTACAGGCGCGAATCCAGACCATAATTTTGGGGGGGGGTCATCGGCTAGAATTTTTTTGGGACTCGTTTCAGCGTAGTTATGAAAATCTTACATTTTGCAGTACGAACGATGCGCGTTTTGCTTGCTCCGAGTAGCAAGCAAACTAAATATTCTTACTTATAAAAGCACGAGCAGCTCGCTGCGAGCGCCGAGAACTTTTTTTAATATTTCAGGACAATTGATGTGCGTTTATCTTGCTTCGAGTGGTAAGGAAACTAAATATTCTTATTTATAAAAGCGCGAGCAGCTCACTGTGAGCACTGAGAAAATTTTGAATTTTTCAGCACGAATGATGTGCGTTTAGGTTGCTCCGAGTGGCAAAGAAACTAAATATTCATTTATATTTGCGCGAGCAGCTCGCTGCGAGCGCCGAGAAAATTTTGAATTTTTCAGCATGAATTATGTGCGTTTAGCTAGCTCCGAGTGGCAAGGAAACTAAATATTCTTATTTATATTTTCGCGAGCAGCTCGCTGCGAGCACCGAGAAAATTTTGAATTTTTCAGCAAGAATTATGTGCGTTTAGCTAGCTCCGAGTGGAAAGGAAACTAAATATTCTTATTTATATTTGAGCGAGCAGCTCGCAGCGAGCGCCGAGAAGAATTTGAATTTTCCAGCACGAATAATGTGCGTTTAGGTTGCTCCGAGTGGCAAGGAAACTAAATATTCTTATTTATATTTGCGCGAGCAGCTCGCTGCGAGCGCCGAGAAATTTTTGAATTTTCAGCACGAATGATGTGCGTTCAGCTTGCTCCAAGTGGCAAGGAACGTAAATATTCTTATTTTAGAGCGCGAGCAGCTCGAGAAAATTTTGAATCTTAAAAGACGAAAGATCTGAGTTCCGCTCGCTCTGAGCAGTATAAAAATTTAATATTCTTATTTATAGAGCGGGAGCAGCTCGCTGCGAGCCAAAAAAAAAGACTATTATATATGCGAGCAGCTTGCTGCAAGCCCAAAGACTTAGCTGCAAAGATAACATAAAGCGCGAACAGCTTGCAGCAGTTAATATAATCCAATTAATCCTAAATATGAAAGATACTGTGTAGTTTGCTAGGAGTACCTAGGGATAATTCGTAGGCGAGGACCGAAAAAAAAGTAACTTGGTAAAAAAATTATTAAAACAGCGAAACAATTTCAGGAACTTGTTCGTAAGAGCTAAGAGAAAATTTCCTAATTGTAACTATGAAAGTAGCGTAAAACCAATCGATATAATCGGATTTTTTTTTCCGACTACGATTTTGGGGGGGTCATGACCCCCTTGACCCCCTCCCCTGGATCCGCGCCTGCATACCTATATAGTAATAGTTTTCGTAGAATAATAAATATTGCCTTGACTAAGTAGATACTCCGTCCGTTATCGGCCCGGACAGAAATCGGAAGGCTGTAGTGCGTACTTATGCCACCAATAAAAATGTTCTATGACTATGCTAGACCGTTATTTCCGGGATTTAGATCGGGTGTAGGTGTACGGTGTTACTGTAATTTGGTAGCGCTCAAGATGTTCCTTACCTATATCGATAGCTAATAATTTTATCTCTATATGACTTTATGATATAAATCCGAAATCCGAATATTATTCAAGCTCATTAACTACCCGAAAAACTTTGCTAGAGCTAGAACCGAGCTACTCGGTGACCGTCTTGTTTAAAGTTTAAACTGATTCGAAATCTAATGCATGCACAGTGTACAACTAATAGGCACTGATCTTATTTACTTAGCATCGGTAAATTTATTGCGAAAGCTTCCCCGATTTTACCCCCAAAAGTTCAATCCACGCTTCTCTGTTCACCTTTCGTTATTAAACAGTGACCTATTTTAAAAATGTTTCAAATAGTAAAACGTACATTGCTGTCCGTACTTATACTAAAGGTAGAGCGGTAGACTCGCACCGAGTGCATAGGTGAAATGAGAATAAAGCCTAAAAATACGCTGGAAATTTGCATGCAACAAAGTTGAAAACAAACGTTTTGCGGTCCGCCGGTCTCGCACCGAGAACGTAAACTAAAACTAATTACATTTCCTGAATGCAACCGACTGGGAACTTCTACTCTTAATCAATGCTCGGACTTATTGTATGGATGTAGAGTGTAGAGGAACTGAGCTTGAAGTTTGTTGTTGAGCTATTGGGTAATTTGGAGGTTCGCTTATTGGTTACAGAACGTTCACTTTTAGGGATTGAGGTAGGTAGGTATAGGTGTTAAAGAATAGATAAAGCCCCACATACATAAATTAGATTAATTTGGTAAACAAACGTGATTTTTTAAAGCACTCCTCTTACCTAGTGGTCACCAAAGAACTTGAGCATTGCGCACTGTATGTACAATGTAAACGATATACGAGTACCTTTAATAAACGATTTATTTTTTAATAATCAGGGGGGTTAGTCGTATTCGTTTGCTTTTCCATAGCGACTGCCGTCTCAGTACATTTTTTTATCGATAGCGACAAACGATTGACGCTTGTCTAGGGCCCCAGTTTATTTGCGAACCCTGCTAGACTAGATACGCGTTTCAGTACTTTTATATATCTGTAAGAACTTTGTTCATCTTAAAGTTCTTCCATTCCGGTATAAAGTTATCACATTTCCATGAAAACACTTTTTATTACGCTATAAAGTTAATTATAATTTTAATAATAATCCTGTAATTACACAACCCGTAAATTTCCCCAAACAAACACCTTAAATGGAGGTATCAACTAACCTAATTGAATGGCTAATAAACAAACTGTCTAAGTCGCCTGGCGCGCAATAAATAATAGATAAATTAAATGGCCGAAAGCTGCGCCAAACAGAATTAAAAGTTTCCGGGAGGTTTCACCTAAATCACGGTTAGTGATTTATATTTCACGCACCTTCCGCCGCTGCAGAGATTTGCGGAATTATGTTGTTGGCCATTATGACCTCATGTGCTCCAGTTTCGTTATGGGGTTGTCGTGTTTTGCGTGTGTTATTGTCCATTTTTGCGTAATTGTTTTGTTTACAGAGGTAAAGGGAGTAACCAGGGAATTCTGTTACTGGGCTTATGAGACTTAAAATCACATGTCGTAGTCGTCCTTCTGTCGTAGGACCTAAAAGGACAAGCTTTTTGTTGTACGATCGACCATAATAATTTATATTAGTAATTATTTGATCCCTAAAGCTTATTTGGAATATCACATTGCAAGTGAATTACCTACCTAATTTGTGAATTTCATATAATAGGTATTGCATATGCAGGCTTCCGGATAAGTAGGTTTAAAAATTAAAAATCAGTGCTTTCGTTATTGGCATCTTACTAATATTATAAACGTGAAAGTTTGTAAGAATGTATGGATGTACCTACTTACGTTTGTTACTCTTTCCGCCTAAACGGGTGGACCGATTGAGCTGATATTTGATATAGAGATAGCTTAGACTCAGGAATAACGTATAGGGTAGGTACTGAACTGCGGGTAAAACTGGGCGCAGCTAGTAGTTCATAAAAATGCAAAGCCTCGCATTTGTCTAATATTGCCTATATTCTGCCCAGGGCCCAGACCCAGCAAAATACACACAAAATATGTGTGCTAAAATAACGGGTTCCTAGTCTTTAAAAATTACACATATTTTCTAAAGAATGATAAAATTGCAACATCGCTAGTTGGTATCCGTGCTTTATACGGCGATAAAACATTAATTTACGTTTGTGAAAACACAGTTCTGCTGTTTGTTTAAATATGCATAGGAATAAGTAAATAAACCGTGGAAAATGCTACGTACGCTGTACACGTGAATTCAAAATATTTTTACTGTTGCATAATTATTGCCAGTTTTAATAACTGGTCTAAGTAAACTTTAAGCTCTGTTTATCATTCGATAAAAATATACATTAACATATAGTAATAATCTCGGCGACCTGAAACTGCAACATATAGGTTGGCCATACAACCTATAAATTGTGATTTGACTCTGACAGTGTAAGTAGGGCAACCTGTTCTCCAACGAGTATAAACACCAATTATTATTATTTTGTCGCTCTTAAACACGGGCTAAGCCCGGGCCTTTTTATAGGCGTACACGGAGACAAAAAGTCCAACGCGCAGAGGCCCTTTTAATATAAATGTAATGGGTGACACTTATTGGAGTCTGTCTGTGAGTCCATCTATAGAAAATGGGCTCAAAGACGGTCTCCGCCAAGTAACAGGACTATTGCTAATTAATGGAAACTACTTGAACTAGGCTATGGATGTGTATTCTAAATGGATAGTTAATGAGGCTATTGCTAGGACTACGGCACCTGCCACTTCTGTCCCATTAGGAAATATGTATATAGGCAGGTGATGACTCGCCACTCACTAAACGGGCCCCCATAAAGGCCGGCATTACATAGCCGACGAGAAGGGCAACGTTGGTGCAAGTGGCTGGAGGGGGAGAGGTGTCTCTGGACTTTAAACACGTAGGCCAACTCGCCACTTATAACACATAGGCCAACTAGCCACTTATGTTCCTGTGACCAAAAAATAGAAACTAGAGGTACGTACATAATTAATATACATTGGTTACATATTTTTAAAACACCAGCAACCTCTCAGGACCAGGCAGCCAACATCATAAAAAACAATATAATGTGATAATATGTGACTATTGATATATAATTTGTTACATTTTACTTTTATACAAAAATAATTATTCAGAGCATTCTGATGGATCTTTTTTTCGTTTATTTTTATTTAGTTTATGCTGTCCCACTGCTGGGCAAAGACACCCTGTATACCTATGTAAATAAAAATAACCCTGTATACTTATGTATCTTCAATGACTATGACCTTGTCCAGAAAGGACGAATATGCCACAAACTAATTCGCGCGAAATCACTCGCGCGTAATGCTGTATATAAAAAATCATGCGAAACTATTTCTTCTTATTGTTACTCTTTCTAACTTAAACGGCGGCACCGGTGCTTAAATGTAGCATGCTTAAATTTAATTTAGTTTAGACCTTAGAATAACACATAGCTGCTTAAATCAATAAAGTCTGTATGCATTTGTAAGCTATTAATAACCAGTATTTTATTAATAGACTAAGGTGACCGAGACGTCATCCTCTTAGCTTCACATTACCACAAAGTGGAATGAAATTCCATATCTCTCCATTCTATTTAACGCCGGCTCAACTGTCTCATAAAAGTCAACCGGAGTGGAGTAGCGTATAGAAGTTTGTTTCACAGACTATTATGGCAGATGCCGCGCACCGCGATACGTGTACTACAAACATATTTAGCAACAGTTACCGACACACGTTCAACAGTTTTCGCAAACTTTTTATGTTAACAAATAAGCCAAAGCGGTACATAGCGGTGGTGGTCTAGGGGTTATGTGGTGCGAATGTTACTAACACTAACATAATAATAGATACCCTTATAATATTATTCTATCAGTCGCTAACATATAAAAATAAGTCATAAGCAGCATAACAGTGACTGGTTACCATGGATTGGCACCTATGGACGTTTGTAACATCAATGATTTCTCTTTGTAAATTAACGGCATAAACTCAGTTGTATTTATTTCGGGCTTCGTGCCGACCGTCAATGGTATGGTGGTGGTGGTGGTATAACAATGGTTTTGTTTAGGAGGTGCCGGACATTATACCGAAGCTTTGTCAGCCTAAGAAATCCGACATGGGTAGGTACGCTGGTCGGCTGGTTATCATAGTCTCGCAACTCGCAGTGGAGTGAATGAAATCAATTTATGCAAATTAGTTTAAAACTTCGCAAATTTTGGTGATTTAAATAAACAGTCAATAAAATTGTTGCTGTGTAGGTTATTAAAAATCCATTGTCCACATTGTAAATACGTATTTTCTAGGTCTAACTGCGTAACGTCAGTATTGTGTTTGGGCGCGGTGTCTGATTATACTTTGCTACATTATTCGGTTTATTTGTTCGTTCAAACTGTATGGGAATGCGAACTAACAAATTGAAGTTGAGTTTGAGTTGCCTCCAGTGTTTGCGTATCCTAATTGTTGGATTGACATTTGGAGCCAGTAATGGATGGGTTGGATTTAATATAGATCGTGATTAGGAACTTATTATCTATATTATAAAATTGGGATAGTTCGTATTGCGATCAGAATTAACACGTAATGTAGAATAAACCTATTTCGTGATAAGTTGTTTATTAGATTACCTCTCCAGAAGCGATGCGTGACGTGTGTTACCTACGTACAGTAGGTACATAAATAATATTATTATAGTATTCTTTGCTGCTGTAGTTGCTGTAGTAGGTAGGTATTGTTATTTTGTTTTACTCAATAAAGGCATTTGCCACATTAAAAAAAATCTAATATATTATTTAGTAGAGTAGTAGATATATGAATATAATCGTGTCTACCACACTACACACAGGTACTTAAACTTACTTATTCCAAAACTTGTATGGTAGGTCTACCTTTAGTCAAAATAAAATTAAACTATCGAGCTTCAGGTAGGTATATCCAATACTAAAATAACTAAACGGCAGAACTCACGGACAAATTCTACTCGTATATTCTTAGAGTTAAGGAAGAGTTAAGCTCTTAAGCCTTGATGTAGCGTCCGTAGACGTAGCACACTAAGCCTAGAAGGCGGCAATAAATACTAAGAAATAAATAATTACGAAAGATCGTGGAGATTTTCACGTCAAATCTAATTGCCGAATAAATTGAATTAGTAGTACCTACTAACTATTATTGTATTAAATAAATAAAACCGGACAAGTATAAGTCTGAATAGCCTACCAAGGGCTTCGTAATAAAAAAAAAACAAAAAGTTTTGCTTTGGGTCTCGTCCAAATACGTTGTTGAAAGTGAACCCATTCTTATAAGGGTTTCGCTTGTTATTCCTTCAGACTTCAGAGGTACGAAACCCCAAATATGTAATTAGATAATTTCAATCCATTTTAACTGGAAATGAGACAAACTCCGTCTACTTAACTCCAACAATCCAAATTTCATTTCCATTGGAACTATCAAAGTGAAGTGAAAACGTGTGGTCGTGGTATATCAAACGCGAATTCCGAAACTTTTCCCATTTACATAAGTGACGTAACCTTCTCATTTTATATTCAAACCCGACTCAGAAGCATACATTTGAATAGATGCCGTGTATCAATTTGTAGAGTGGTAACCGCGTCTCGGCAAACGTGGTGTAGGGAGTTGAGTGGCATGCGTTACCCAGGGGTAGACTTCCTTTGCAGGAGATCGACTTAGTGGGTACCCCAACAGTGCCAATTATTCTTACGTCTGAGCATTGATGTGCAAACATTACTGTGCTTCGGTAGGAGGGCACTGTAGCTAGTGAAAGTACTGGCTGAAGAATCTTAACATCTTATGACTCTTAAGTTAAGCGTTAGCGCACTGCACCCAGAATTTTACCTTTGTAATCCTGGGTAGGACTGTACTAATTATGAGCATCGTTTCTCTTAGCACCAGAAGAGCGTCTTGCTCGTCTTCTTACTTTGTTGTATAAATGAGGGAGATCTATGTATGTTCAGCAGTGGACGAACCTGGCCTGATGATGATGAACATTTGTATGAGAGTTAATCCAGGCTTTGCTATTTGTTTTCGGTTCGAGTAGGTCGTATGTAGGTCAACTCAAACTCAAAATTCATTTGTTCAAATAGGCTACAATTGAGCACTTTTGCAAGTCAATTCTATAAGAATCGATATTCTTTTTTTTGCGTAAGTGCTTGTTCACGCTATAACACGCGGGCGCGGGCGCGGGCGCGGGCGCGGGCGCGGGCGCGGGCGCGGGCGCGGGCGCGGGCGCGGGCGCGACAGACTTTGCTCACACCGCACGTGCGTTGTACGTGAACACCTTCATAGCACGTCATATGTTTGATATTTCGCGCCCGCGCCCGCGCCCGCGCGTTCACGTGGGCCAACGCTTAGTCGTGTTTGGCGCAGACTTGCAATTTGCAAAATAGGTAGGTGACCGGCATCTATCTGAATAAGTTGAATGTGTTCAAACCCCACAGATGTGGATGGAAATGTTCTTTTAGTTCCACTTACAATTATTATTCTGTAACCATCACTCGTAACTAGGAAGTGATAGAGGGGTTTTCTTCGTCGGTTAACTGAAGGGTCCTTTTCAAATCAGGGGAAATCTGAAATCGCTACTCAGACGTGTCGGCGTCTAAGATTTTGTATGTTTAGCTTTTAGCTTTAGCCATTGACTAAACTTATCTTGTTTGATATATGAAGGGTCGTTTTAAATCTATGACCTACCTACTTACTCGTATTTCAGTCTCAGCGGGTTTTAATACAAATAGATAAGTACATAGGTATTAGCTATCTTTTTTACAAAAGTTTTTAGTCAAACGCTAAGTATAATAGTGTTTTGTCCCTACTACTATATCTAGCCTTAGCCATCGTTGGAAATACACCTATAGTTGGTGTACAAATACAGAATTTACACAAAAAAAAAACAGAATACGTATCGTTTATACAAGTAGCTATTGACTAGTGCGCGTTCATGGCGTTTATTTTGCAATATCTAACACACCTACGAATTAAGAATATCTATATTTAAAGTTTTCATTAAATTAATAATTATATACCTACATACAAAAAAATATAAAAAATTATAAATAACAAAAAATTATAAATTACACTTAGCCTGTTCTCAATGCAATATTACAAATCCTAAATACAGAAAGATAGTGGATGTTCGCCCCAATAAAATAGAATGCTACTTTATTTCTTCAAAGAATATCCCAGAAAATTTCATTTCCAGCCTATTTTTACTTTTCATACCTTAAATATACATTGTACCTAGTCTCGCGTGAAAATAAGAAATGACACCATCTTTTCTGTGTGAATGTCTGAGTAGTCTCATAAAAAACTTCATAAGTATCTCCAAAGAAAAATTACCGACGCGCCGTAGCTCACCGTAACCTATTAAAATATTAATATAGGCTGAATGAACACGTAAAATATGTTGCGTAGGCTTAGTTTAATAAGAAAATGGTTAGTTGTTATGATAAACATGTAATGTAGGTAAGTACATGAAAACATGAGGCTTCTGAAGATGATAATAATCTGAAGGTTTCGGACGGCCTATGTGAACGGCATATATACCAACTTACTTACCTATATTTTATTATATTTTTACGTGTGCGTTTTTGTCTTTTTGAGAATAAGTACGTACCAACTATATTTTAACCGAATACGCTACTAATTAATAAAAGTGTTCTACGATATACTTAGGTAGATCGCTATATAATGCAGCCCCGGATCTAGGAATTTTTCGAGGCGGGGCAAACCTAAAAATCGCCGCCTTAGGGTGCAGACGGGCAAAACAACCACTCCCGGCGAGCTTGAACTTTATGTATAATATGTATTAACGTCCAGCAGGTGTACTAATATATTATTATAAGGTAAAAAAGGCACGTCATGCTTTGCTTTCAACTCGCACAGAACGGCAAGAAAATTATTCGTCCTTAAAATAGCGCGAGCAGCTTGCTGCGAGCGGCGAGAAATTTTTTATATATTTGACAACGAAAAGCATGCGGTTAACTTGCTTTGAGCGGTAGGAAAATTAAAATATTCCTCCTTATAATAGCGCGAGCAGCTTGCTGCGAGCGCCGAGAAAAAATATATTTTTAACAACGAAAAGAGGGCTTGCTTTGAGCGGTAGAAAAAGAATATTCTTCATAATATAGCGCGAGCAGCTTGATGCGAGCGCCGAGAAAATTAGTATTGTGACAACGAAAAAAGTGCGCTTAACTTGATTCGGCCGGTACTGAAATTAAAGTATTCCTCCTTAAAATAGCGCGAGCAGCTAGCTGCGAGTGCCGAGAAAATTTTATATTTTTGACAATGAAAAGGTTGTGGTTAACTTTGCTTCGAGCGGTAGGAAAATTAAAATAAAAGGAGGAATCCTTAAAATAGCGTCAGCAGCTTGCTGCGAGTGCCAAGAAAATTTTATATTTATCACAACGAAAAGAGTGCGGTTGACGTTAATGAGCGGTTAGAAATTTAAATAAATATTCTCACTTATAATAGCGCGTACAGCTTCCTGCGAGCGCTTAGTATTTTTCCGAGTGGGTAGAAATTTAAATTAGCTTATTTTGGGCTCGCGGCGCTATAACTGAAATATTCTTATAAACACATGCACGAGCAGCAGTAAGATTTTATTAATTCTTACTCATTTTCACGCGAACTGCTTGCTGCGAGCGCCGTGAAAATTTAAAAATTCGGTGTACAAAGAGTGAGCAAGAAAATTTTATTATTCTGCTCACGCAAGTTACAATCAAAGCTCAATTAAGGATCGGAGCGCTACGTTAATGTGTGCACGAGCAGGTTGCTGTGAGCGCCGAAATATTTTTTAATCCAGACTGTGTAGAATGTGCGATAGAAAAAAAATCATCATTCTAAATTTTTCACTCCAATTCAAAGTAGATTCGGAAATTATCTTATTTTAGCGTACGATGGATGATACATAATAATATTGTTTCACTATTCACAGCTATTGAGCTATGGCTACGCGCCCCGCGAAGATTTGACTATTCCGTATAACTATTTGTCATTTGTATTCCAAATTTGAAATTTGCCGCCCTCCTTATTCGATGGTCTCAGAATTGGCGATGGGTCGGGTCCTTGATTTTGCCGCCCCTGATGTTGCCGCCCGGGGCACGGGCCCCGAATTGCCCCCCTATAGATCCGGCCCTGATATAATGTAGGTACTTATGTTGTAGCAAAATAAGCTACTAGGTCCTAGGAAAATAATATTAGTTTTACCTTCACACACATTCCACATCATATTAGCATATTTTCACTGTAGATTTTCAATGTTTTAAAGTAAATAATTAAAGATTTTCATTCACCCTCCGTAATTGAAACAAACAAATAAAAATATCTTGATGTATAAATAGGTTAGTTGTCAGATGTCAAAATGTCATCTGTCAGTCCGACCTTTTGTTTGTCAGTCTGACATTTAGGGTTTTTTATGAATGTCACAAGCGCAAATCATGTGCCAAATAAAAATAAATAGTTGCCAGGGAGATAAAAATCCACTCAATGGTAGGAAATTTTTATCTCCCAAGACAAATAAATGATAATAAATTCTAAAATAATAAAATTGTTAAAAATAGTTAAATACCAGTTTATATCGGTTTCCTCTCCAATAAATAACAATTAAATAGTAGGCACTACCAACTACAGGTAGGGTTCATAGTGAGGGAATCGTCGTGGGTTATATGTGAGGCCGATTCGATGGATTTCACTGATCGGGTCGGATTCATATTTTGTAACAGGAGGGTAGTCGTGTCAAGTCTGTTGAGTAGTATTTGGATTTATGCGCTGGTAGCCCAGCCGTCCATGTTTTTTTTCCCTCCAGGCCATACGACGCCATGAAATCCTTTATAAGGCAAAACACGCCCATTGTTCTTTCTTTTACGCATCGAGAGTACAAGTAAGAAGTCGCGGTTAGGGCGGGGGAAAGCCTAGGCTCTGCCGAGGCGTCCCTCGCCCATGAGTGTTTTATTCTTTTATAGGGACAAGCTCCCCAGCTCCAGTAAAAGTTTTAATAGAAATATAGTAAAATCAGTGTTGTGTTTAATCACCGGTGAGTAACCTCGGTTAATTTTTTCATCACCGACCGACCTCCCACGTCGGTATCTCTAGAGGTTTCTTGATGTTAATCTTGTTCTTTTCCTATAGCACTGTTTCGACACCCGAGCTGCGTGTGCCGGTCATCCCGCGCGTCCGCCGGAGCGAACACGTGTCTGCATACCCACTTTTAAGTGGTGAGTTTATTTTTTATTTGAGTGGGTAGGATTGTTCTACTCTGGAACGCCATGTTCCCGTAGGTTGATAGGAACGGGCCTAAGACCTGTGAATTGTTCACAGGGTCCCGGGTTAGGGCTCCGCCCTCTTCAAGTTTCGGCCGCCGCCCGTCACAGGCGAGGCTGCCGCCGAGCATATTCCAGCGGGTGGCGCTAGTGTAGCTGCCCAGCTGCGTTCTACGTGGTTTAATTCCCGATTTACAAGCCGCGCCGTCGCCGCCATTTTGTGGTATAGCCACGTGCGTGCCGCAGGACCCTAGAGCTCCTGTTGTAGTATTCGTGTGAGGAATATAGTACTCCCCCCATATAATCTCTGCCGATAACGCAAGATTTTTAATAGATTTATTGTAACTTTTGTTCTGTCCACGTGGGTGATTCCTGGTCACGTTCGAAGGGCCATCAGCAGCTCCCTGTGGCATCACCACGTGTGATAAATAATACTGGACTTACTTAAATAACCTTTTGTATTTAACCTAATTTGCTAATTTAATTTTGATCGTAACGTACCTTTTTATTTTTGGGCCCTCAGCCATTCTTAGGTACCATATTGTATATTAATATCATGTAAATTTACCGTATGAACATAATACGGCCTTTATCTTAAATTAGTTCCATTTTAGGCCACGCGCCATAAGATCCTAGTTTGTTTAAGCGGCTAGTAATAAGTCGGAATTGTATGTACCATAAATTAATTTCACCAGTACCTCAACTTGCTTACATATTTATTTTGATAATTTAATGCATGTTTTTTTTGTAACCAATGAAGTGGAACCAAGGAATAAAATAACCTATATAACTTTGTTAATGATTTTTATTTTGTACCAACCCCGCTTCTCGTTTGTAGGAGGGAGATCAGTGGCGCCCTTACTCTAAATTCTTCTGATCTTTCTCCTCCCTAGGCTGAAACCATCCATGACCCTGGCTCTCATGCTGGTGTACAATTTTGCTAGTCGGAAATTTCAGTCAGTACACCCTAAATTGCTACAGTGGCGTACCCAACGTGAAGCCTAGAGAGAAGCGTTTGGTACAAAATTATTTTGTGTGTGAAATTGTAATAACTTTGTATTTTGTTGAATTGTTGTAAACTCATAACAATTTTATTTCAGTAAGTCCGTTTAAGATTAAACGACATAACTTTAACTTCGCAAAACTTTAGATACTGTCTTACACTATATAACTCAAATAGTTTTGAAACTACCCTCATTTTAATTTACTCGATATTTATCTTGTGTTGACTAGGTCATTTTTTATTCATAGGATCGTACATATCACCTTCGTAAATACTTTTTATGAATGTCTATTTTTAGATAACAAAATGTTTTTTTTCAGCATACCTACGGCTTAATGAATTTAATTTAGGCTGATATATCTTATAGTCGTAACTCGCACTGGTTTTTTGGTTTTGATTTATTTACCAAGGCATAATAATCTTGTTTTTCAGATTGTTGTTATTTAATATTGTCTTGTTGCATAACCTAATGTTTTTTGTTCGTATGTTTTATCCGGCATATAAGCCGTGAATTTCTTCTTGTGTGTAATTCACAGGAGGAACGAACGAGTCCTTTTGCAGTTACGCGTGAGTTAATAATTTTTGGTGACTTTTATTTGACCTTGATTGTTTTTATTGGATTTGTGCAGTAGGATTCTTTGTAGTTCTTATCAGTTGTTTTATGTGTGCATTTATTAGGACTGTCATGTTTTTATGAAATTATTTTGTTATGGACTTTGATCTTTCTGTTTTTATGATCTTAGGATTTCAATAGCTCATGAATTTAGTTCTCATTTTATTATCATAACTTAACAAATATTACTTCTACCTACACTTATTGACACGTACATAAATTGGATTACTCGATTAATTTGTTTTAAAAGTCTTTCGTTTATATTTTTTTTGTAATCTTAATATACGTAGGTATATCAATAAATTCCAGTTGGTTTTGTTTCTGATAATTAGTGAATGGCAAATTAATAATGTTTTTAAGTTAAATACGAGCGCGTAGACTGAACTGCGGGTGATCGAATAACTTTTTATAACATAATCTTTGGAACGTAAATTACATTCTCATTGTTTAGTTTTTTTTTATATTATATCGTTTGCCAATAGGTTACTTATTTACCTGTAGTATTTTTGTTGTTTTTGTTTATATATTTTTCTTTTATATTTAAGGTTGTTCAAGGTAACACCTGAGTAAATAACACGTAAATAATTATTTAACTTTTATTTTTACTTGCTTACTTTTAACTTTTATTATTTAAATGCAAGTAAACATTTAATAAACTTTTAATATTTAATGTAGATACAAGAACTTATACTACTTATTATACTTGTTTACCTTCCTTATTTAAATGTAATTTAATGCTTTTAATTCTGTAGAAACTCTAAATTTATTTCTGGCATTCATGCTCATTTCGAAACCAGTAACGCCATCTAGTGTAAAATATTTACACTGAATCGAAACAAACCTTACGGTATTTTATTATTGACTTGCATGGAGATTCTATTGGATAATATTTAGTAAACACTTTGATTCAATAAACATTTTTAAACATTAACTTTTCAGTTTTAGTAGACTTAGACTTCTTTTAGTACTTTGTTTTAGAATCTAGATTTTTTTAGACTTTGTCGTGTTTGAACTTTGATTTTATGAGAAGTTTGTTTAGAAACTTAGTTGAGTAGAACTTTGAATTTCTTTAAACTTTTAATTCTTTTTAAACTTATAGTTGTCGAAAATATAAATTTACAAGCGGCGGTCTTATCGTTAATAAGCGATCTCTTCCAGACAACCAATGGAAGTAAACTGATTATTACGTAACTTATTCTGGATTTAATTTTACGATTTATGCGTGTTAGTAGGCGTGTAGACTTAGTTTTTTTTTTTTTGAAATATCACTTCACTTACATACTTTAACTTTGATTTTAAATTCTATTTTTTTTGTAAATAGGTACAGTGTGTACTTATTAGATAGGTACCTACCTAACTTATATATATACCTATTTAAATATTTATATGAATTTTAATTTAACTTTTCCTTTTCCAAATTTAGTTGATTTTAATAATTTAATTTTGAAGTTCTTACATTACTTAACAGTTTGATTTGGTCTTTTAATTTTGCTTTATAACTTAGCTTTATTGTAATAACAATGAACTTGAAATTTAATTTTAAAACTTATTTTTATTTAACATGCCTGACTTTTCTCTTTCTTTGTAAACAAGCTTATGTAGAAGGCAAGTAATGTTATTTTATTACTGAGCATGCCCCGCTTCAGTGGTTCTAAATTTAAAAATTTAACAGGCCGCTTGAACTGATGGACATGTCGCTAAGGCAATTTGAATTTGAACTGATACATAGGTAAAGAACATAATTATTACCCCTGACACTATTTCAACATAGAATAAAGATCTTTAAAAAAAAGTTTCCACTAGTCCAACACTTTATCCAAACTTGAAAATTAAATATAATAAATTCTCTTACTGTAGGATCCAGTATTTATTTGTGTGCTCAGATTATTTCGATAAATATGTCACTTTGTTTCCATTGAAGAAAGTAACTTCGAATACTATAATTAATGGTCTTTAGAAAAGTATATTCCTAGTACATGGAACCCCGAAGTATTTATATGTAGATAACGGACCCCAGTTCATCTCCAAAGAATTTTGGGGATTGTATTCTCAAATATAGTATACCTCATCTGTTCTATAATCCTCGAGTAAACAGGGAAATTGTTAGAAGTACAAGTTATATAACTCAGACCATTCTGAGGATAGGAATGTTATAGCAGACATTGATTTTGGCTTTACTGACTCACTGAAAGACTTAAAATTAATAGTTGACAAAGTTCGGAAGCATTTATTAGATGCTCACTCTAGGAACGCTAAATACTATAATATCAGAAGGCGTCCCATTGAGTTACAGGAAGGTCAATTTGTTTATAAAAAGTGTTTCACGCTATCTGATGCGACGAAATATTATTCGGCCAAATTGGCTCCCCGTTATGAGAAGTGCATTATTAATAGGAAGCTAGGTCCCCTGGTATATAATCTAAAATCCTTAACTGGGGAGGATCTAGGCATCTTCCATATAAAAGATATTGTACGACCTGGTGAAATACCTAGCTCTTAATTTATGATATTGCTTTAATGTATGATATTAAATACTTACCAACTTATTAAAACTACTTAAATTAAATTATTTTACCAATACCTAGATTTGATATAATAACACTTACAACCAGTAATAGTTATACGTCCTTTTACTTAACTTTAACGTAATAACTTTCAGTTAAAATTTATATAAGAAAACTTTCACTCTATATATATATATAACACTGTATATAGGTATGAGGTACTGACCCATCTGAAGGCAGTATCCTAGGAGAGGTGTTTTATAAAGGGCTCTGGGAGGTGTTTGGTGTGTTCCTTGCCTCCGGTCCGCTGACTCCTAGCAGTCTCTAGGAAGTGTTTGAGGTACTATTACCCTCACTTTCGGCCTGTCAAAATATCTATATAATATAGCAGTGTATTAATTAAGAAAGTTTTTCTTCATACTTACTTAGTGGTAGGTTTAGGCTGTGTGAGTTTTAATGCATTGAACTCACCAGCATTATTTTTGCCTATCCTAGGTTCTTACATGCTTTTAGGTTGGCTAGTGTTTCCAGATTTTTACAATGATGATTCTGTTTGACTGACATATTTTAACGTGACATAAAATTGGACTTATGATGGCTGGCTTATAATATCATTTTAGTGTGTATGGGTGAAAGGGGAGAGGAATGCAGATATGATGAATGATATAATGAAAGGGAATAATTTAATGTTGTATTTCAGTAATCATAATTTGACTGACAAGTCGACCAGTTTTTGAGTAAGAAGCTTAGGGGGATGGAGTTGTAGGCCGTTAATCAGAGGTCTAGACTTTGTTCCTCAAGTTCTTTTTAGGTTATACTAGCTGCCACCAGTTTATTAGCATTGTTCACTTTATTTAGGGTTGTAGGTTGTATTTTGTTATAGCCAAGGCATTACTTAGTTTTTTTGTTTTAACTGACCTTTTGTGAACTAGGTGTTGAGTAAGCGGCTTAATTGGACGGAGTTTTAGCCGTTAGTCTGAGGTTTTAAAACTTTGTTCTTTTATCATCGGTTGTTTATACTTAGAATCCCTAAGGATATTAGTAATATTGGTTGTTGTTATGGTTGTGGGTTGCATTTTGGCGATGGCTGAAGCATTAGGTACTTGTTTGTTCGACTGACTTTTTTTTGTTAACTAGTCTTCCTCTAGGCAGCCAAGTGTTTGGCGTTTTTGGCCGTTAAACATAGGTCTAAACTTTGGGCACTTAGGACGTTTTAGGTTGTACGGGTTTTTAAAGGTTGGTTAGTAACATCGTTTTATGAACTAGATGTTGGGGATAGGTTTGCTACCTTCATTTGTACCTAGCCATTCCATTGTCCTTAATTTACACTTTGCAACCACCAATATTATGTAACATTTGTAGTTCGCTGAAATTTTTAATTTTGTTTCAGGAGTCCTTGGTTATTGTTTTGTTTTAGGTTGATAAAATCTATCATTCAGTAGTGTTGTATTAGGTATTGGACCCTTAGTAGTTGGTATAGGGAAAATAGTGTTCATTTAGTAAGACGTAGTTTTTACTATACGATTTTTTTTTATTTTAAACTAGTTTAAAATAAAAAAAAATCTACTCACCAAAAATTGTACTGTAGCAAAATAAGCTACTAGGTCCTAGGAAAATAATATTAGTTTTACCTTCACACACATTCCACATCATATTAGCATATTTTCACTGTAGATTTTCAATGTTTTAAAGTAAATAATTAAAGATTTTCATTCACCCTCCGTAATTGAAACAAACAAATAAAAATATCTTGATGTATAAATAGGTTAGTTGTCAGATGTCAAAATGTCATCTGTCAGTCCGACCTTTTGTTTGTCAGTCTGACATTTAGGGTTTTTTATGAATGTCACAAGCGCAAATCATGTGCCAAATAAAAATAAATAGTTGCCAGGGAGATAAAAATCCACTCAATGGTAGGAAATTTTTATCTCCCAAGACAAATAAATGATAATAAATTCTAAAATAATAAAATTGTTAAAAATAGTTAAATACCAGTTTATATCGGTTTCCTCTCCAATAAATAACAATTAAATAGTAGGCACTACCAACTACAGGTAGGGTTCATAGTGAGGGAATCGTCGTGGGTTATATGTGAGGCCGATTCGATGGATTTCACTGATCGGGTCGGATTCATATTTTGTAACAGGAGGGTAGTCGTGTCAAGTCTGTTGAGTAGTATTTGGATTTATGCGCTGGTAGCCCAGCCGTCCATGTTTTTTTTCCCTCCAGGCCATACGACGCCATGAAATCCTTTATAAGGCAAAACACGCCCATTGTTCTTTCTTTTACGCATCGAGAGTACAAGTAAGAAGTCGCGGTTAGGGCGGGGGAAAGCCTAGGCTCTGCCGAGGCGTCCCTCGCCCATGAGTGTTTTATTCTTTTATAGGGACAAGCTCCCCAGCTCCAGTAAAAGTTTTAATAGAAATATAGTAAAATCAGTGTTGTGTTTAATCACCGGTGAGTAACCTCGGTTAATTTTTTCATCACCGACCGACCTCCCACGTCGGTATCTCTAGAGGTTTCTTGATGTTAATCTTGTTCTTTTCCTATAGCACTGTTTCGACACCCGAGCTGCGTGTGCCGGTCATCCCGCGCGTCCGCCGGAGCGAACACGTGTCTGCATACCCACTTTTAAGTGGTGAGTTTATTTTTTATTTGAGTGGGTAGGATTGTTCTACTCTGGAACGCCATGTTCCCGTAGGTTGATAGGAACGGGCCTAAGACCTGTGAATTGTTCACAGGGTCCCGGGTTAGGGCTCCGCCCTCTTCAAGTTTCGGCCGCCGCCCGTCACAGGCGAGGCTGCCGCCGAGCATATTCCAGCGGGTGGCGCTAGTGTAGCTGCCCAGCTGCGTTCTACGTGGTTTAATTCCCGATTTACAAGCCGCGCCGTCGCCGCCATTTTGTGGTATAGCCACGTGCGTGCCGCAGGACCCTAGAGCTCCTGTTGTAGTATTCGTGTGAGGAATATAGTACTCCCCCCATATAATCTCTGCCGATAACGCAAGATTTTTAATAGATTTATTGTAACTTTTGTTCTGTCCACGTGGGTGATTCCTGGTCACGTTCGAAGGGCCATCAGCAGCTCCCTGTGGCATCACCACGTGTGATAAATAATACTGGACTTACTTAAATAACCTTTTGTATTTAACCTAATTTGCTAATTTAATTTTGATCGTAACGTACCTTTTTATTTTTGGGCCCTCAGCCATTCTTAGGTACCATATTGTATATTAATATCATGTAAATTTACCGTATGAACATAATACGGCCTTTATCTTAAATTAGTTCCATTTTAGGCCACGCGCCATAAGATCCTAGTTTGTTTAAGCGGCTAGTAATAAGTCGGAATTGTATGTACCATAAATTAATTTCACCAGTACCTCAACTTGCTTACATATTTATTTTGATAATTTAATGCATGTTTTTTTTGTAACCAATGAAGTGGAACCAAGGAATAAAATAACCTATATAACTTTGTTAATGATTTTTATTTTGTACCAACCCCGCTTCTCGTTTGTAGGAGGGAGATCAGTGGCGCCCTTACTCTAAATTCTTCTGATCTTTCTCCTCCCTAGGCTGAAACCATCCATGACCCTGGCTCTCATGCTGGTGTACAATTTTGCTAGTCGGAAATTTCAGTCAGTACACCCTAAATTGCTACAGTGGCGTACCCAACGTGAAGCCTAGAGAGAAGCGTTTGGTACAAAATTATTTTGTGTGTGAAATTGTAATAACTTTGTATTTTGTTGAATTGTTGTAAACTCATAACAATTTTATTTCAGTAAGTCCGTTTAAGATTAAACGACATAACTTTAACTTCGCAAAACTTTAGATACTGTCTTACACTATATAACTCAAATAGTTTTGAAACTACCCTCATTTTAATTTACTCGATATTTATCTTGTGTTGACTAGGTCATTTTTTATTCACAGGATCGTACATATCACCTTCGTAAATACTTTTTATGAATGTCTATTTTTAGATAACAAAATGTTTTTTTTCAGCATACCTACGGCTTAATGAATTTAATTTAGGCTGATATATCTTATAGTCGTAACTCGCACTGGTTTTTTGGTTTTGATTTATTTACCAAGGCATAATAATCTTGTTTTTCAGATTGTTGTTATTTAATATTGTCTTGTTGCATAACCTAATGTTTTTTGTTCGTATGTTTTATCCGGCATATAAGCCGTGAATTTCTTCTTGTGTGTAATTCACAGGAGGAACGAACGAGTCCTTTTGCAGTTACGCGTGAGTTAATAATTTTTGGTGACTTTTATTTGACCTTGATTGTTTTTATTGGATTTGTGCAGTAGGATTCTTTGTAGTTCTTATCAGTTGTTTTATGTGTGCATTTATTAGGACTGTCATGTTTTTATGAAATTATTTTGTTATGGACTTTGATCTTTCTGTTTTTATGATCTTAGGATTTCAATAGCTCATGAATTTAGTTCTCATTTTATTATCATAACTTAACAAATATTACTTCTACCTACACTTATTGACACGTACATAAATTGGATTACTCGATTAATTTGTTTTAAAAGTCTTTCGTTTATATTTTTTTTGTAATCTTAATATACGTAGGTATATCAATAAATTCCAGTTGGTTTTGTTTCTGATAATTAGTGAATGGCAAATTAATAATGTTTTTAAGTTAAATACGAGCGCGTAGACTGAACTGCGGGTGATCGAATAACTTTTTATAACATAATCTTTGGAACGTAAATTACATTCTCATTGTTTAGTTTTTTTTTATATTATATCGTTTGCCAATAGGTTACTTATTTACCTGTAGTATTTTTGTTGTTTTTGTTTATATATTTTTCTTTTATATTTAGGGGAAACTGGGTAACAATGGATAATGGGGAACAGTGAATAAATTCCAATAAGTATCTGTGCTTTAGTTATTCACTCACACCGAATGAACTGAAATGAGTCGTGGGTGATACCAATCGTTCAATCCAGTCCACACTGAGCTGTGGTTGGAGAGAGACCCGCTGCCGAAAATTGGGGAACAATGATTAACAAAAGTAAATTTTCACTACTTTTTGAAAAGTGTTTCACGTAGTTCTGGATTCAATTTTTATTTTTCTGATAGATAATTTGGGATCGGTAATGTTTTAATTTTGTGTTTTCTGTTTTACAACTTTAATACTCGTGATAGAATATTATTTTTTTAAATTAATTTGGTCAAACGGTCGTTGGGTAACAATGAATAATCAGCCGCTGGGTAACAATGAATAGGTTATTC
Source organism: Hemithea aestivaria (assembly GCA_947507615.1). Taxonomy (NCBI): domain Eukaryota; kingdom Metazoa; phylum Arthropoda; class Insecta; order Lepidoptera; family Geometridae; genus Hemithea; species Hemithea aestivaria. The sequence continues at coordinate 44,740 of CANNRZ010000059.1, read as the reverse complement.
ATTGTTCCCCATACCAAACAAGCATGGGGTACAATGAAAATTACCTCGTTCATATTTACTTTTGAATCTTATCCTTTATTATTTAGGTATATAAAATGGCACGTAACTACATTCGGAAGACATCCAAAGCTGCGCAACGCTCTATCTCTGATAAAATTTTAAAATGTAGCCAAATAGATGAATTGGAAATGGATTCATTGAAATTTGAAAAAAATATAAAATTGACTTGCAAATGTACCCTATTGTAGCCTATTTGAATAAATGAAGTTTGAGTCAGCCTCGGGATGCCGGACAACGGCATATATCGACACAATGTCGATATGTTCAACATCTTCAAATTTCAACCCAATCAGTTCCGCGGTTTGGGCTTTGATTTAATAGATCAGTCAATCAATACTCTGTCAGGCATTCCTTCCATATATTTATTAGACATAGGTTGTATACAAGTGAAATAAAAATAAAAAAAACTTAAAAAACAAGCGTTTATAATTCTAGAACCATGCTATGTACTTTCTTCAAGAAATTGTCGTACGAATCAAATGAGCCCAAACTCGATGGGGTTACGTCGATTAATTACGGAGTTCGTATAGCCATCATCAGATCCAGCCTTCTAGCTCCATCATTAGATCAGCTCCATGTCATAATAATATTGCATTGTCATCCGATTTGCACGCAAATTTCAGCTCAATCGAAAGCGGGAAGTGGGTATAATTTAACTTGAAAGATTTGATTACAGGCAGACAGACAACAGATAGGTGAAAGTAGCTAAAAGCTTGTAAAAACGTGATTTTTATACTTTTAATTACGATTTAAATTACAATTGAGAAGAGATTGTTTTTTAAATATATTTTTGATGAATAAATGCAGTTTTTATGTTACAGCCTTAAGAGTTAAATACAATTTGATCTTCAATTATTCAAAGAAAGTTATTTTCCAAGACAAACTCAAGTTTTTTTCACTTTTTGTGCCTCATATTTCCATTTAAATTCATTGTACCCCATTGGTTCATTGTTACCCGAGCAGTTATTCATAGTGACCCAGTCCTGGGGAACTATGAATAATTTCCCATTTTTTGTTAAATGCCTCACTGAGTCGTAATTATTGAAGTTAGCGTCCAAATTATGTGCTCCCCTTGTGCTTCGATAATGTATCTATAGTATTAGTGTAAAAATAATTTCCTAGATATAAAGAGTATAGTAATTTTTAGCGTTAGAAAAAACGTTATTCATTGTTACCCAGCTTCCCCTAAGGTTGTTCAAGGTAACACCTGAGTAAATAACACGTAAATAATTATTTAACTTTTATTTTTACTTGCTTACTTTTAACTTTTATTATTTAAATGCAAGTAAACATTTAATAAACTTTTAATATTTAATGTAGATACAAGAACTTATACTACTTATTATACTTGTTTACCTTCCTTATTTAAATGTAATTTAATGCTTTTAATTCTGTAGAAACTCTAAATTTATTTCTGGCATTCATGCTCATTTCGAAACCAGTAACGCCATCTAGTGTAAAATATTTACACTGAATCGAAACAAACCTTACGGTATTTTATTATTGACTTGCATGGAGATTCTATTGGATAATATTTAGTAAACACTTTGATTCAATAAACATTTTTAAACATTAACTTTTCAGTTTTAGTAGACTTAGACTTCTTTTAGTACTTTGTTTTAGAATCTAGATTTTTTTAGACTTTGTCGTGTTTGAACTTTGATTTTATGAGAAGTTTGTTTAGAAACTTAGTTGAGTAGAACTTTGAATTTCTTTAAACTTTTAATTCTTTTTAAACTTATAGTTGTCGAAAATATAAATTTACAAGCGGCGGTCTTATCGTTAATAAGCGATCTCTTCCAGACAACCAATGGAAGTAAACTGATTATTACGTAACTTATTCTGGATTTAATTTTACGATTTATGCGTGTTAGTAGGCGTGTAGACTTAGTTTTTTTTTTTTTGAAATATCACTTCACTTACATACTTTAACTTTGATTTTAAATTCTATTTTTTTTGTAAATAGGTACAGTGTGTACTTATTAGATAGGTACCTACCTAACTTATATATATACCTATTTAAATATTTATATGAATTTTAATTTAACTTTTCCTTTTCCAAATTTAGTTGATTTTAATAATTTAATTTTGAAGTTCTTACATTACTTAACAGTTTGATTTGGTCTTTTAATTTTGCTTTATAACTTAGCTTTATTGTAATAACAATGAACTTGAAATTTAATTTTAAAACTTATTTTTATTTAACATGCCTGACTTTTCTCTTTCTTTGTAAACAAGCTTATGTAGAAGGCAAGTAATGTTATTTTATTACTGAGCATGCCCCGCTTCAGTGGTTCTAAATTTAAAAATTTAACAGGCCGCTTGAACTGATGGACATGTCGCTAAGGCAATTTGAATTTGAACTGATACATAGGTAAAGAACATAATTATTACCCCTGACACTATTTCAACATAGAATAAAGATCTTTAAAAAAAAGTTTCCACTAGTCCAACACTTTATCCAAACTTGAAAATTAAATATAATAAATTCTCTTACTGTAGGATCCAGTATTTATTTGTGTGCTCAGATTATTTCGATAAATATGTCACTTTGTTTCCATTGAAGAAAGTAACTTCGAATACTATAATTAATGGTCTTTAGAAAAGTATATTCCTAGTACATGGAACCCCGAAGTATTTATATGTAGATAACGGACCCCAGTTCATCTCCAAAGAATTTTGGGGATTGTATTCTCAAATATAGTATACCTCATCTGTTCTATAATCCTCGAGTAAACAGGGAAATTGTTAGAAGTACAAGTTATATAACTCAGACCATTCTGAGGATAGGAATGTTATAGCAGACATTGATTTTGGCTTTACTGACTCACTGAAAGACTTAAAATTAATAGTTGACAAAGTTCGGAAGCATTTATTAGATGCTCACTCTAGGAACGCTAAATACTATAATATCAGAAGGCGTCCCATTGAGTTACAGGAAGGTCAATTTGTTTATAAAAAGTGTTTCACGCTATCTGATGCGACGAAATATTATTCGGCCAAATTGGCTCCCCGTTATGAGAAGTGCATTATTAATAGGAAGCTAGGTCCCCTGGTATATAATCTAAAATCCTTAACTGGGGAGGATCTAGGCATCTTCCATATAAAAGATATTGTACGACCTGGTGAAATACCTAGCTCTTAATTTATGATATTGCTTTAATGTATGATATTAAATACTTACCAACTTATTATAACTACTTAAATTAAATTATTTTACCAATACCTAGATTTGATATAATAACACTTACAACCAGTAATAGTTATACGTCCTTTTACTTAACTTTAACGTAATAACTTTCAGTTAAAATTTATATAAGAAAACTTTCACTCTATATATATATATAACACTGTATATAGGTATGAGGTACTGACCCATCTGAAGGCAGTATCCTAGGAGAGGTGTTTTATAAAGGGCTCTGGGAGGTGTTTGGTGTGTTCCTTGCCTCCGGTCCGCTGACTCCTAGCAGTCTCTAGGAAGTGTTTGAGGTACTATTACCCTCACTTTCGGCCTGTCAAAATATCTATATAATATAGCAGTGTATTAATTAAGAAAGTTTTTCTTCATACTTACTTAGTGGTAGGTTTAGGCTGTGTGAGTTTTAATGCATTGAACTCACCAGCATTATTTTTGCCTATCCTAGGTTCTTACATGCTTTTAGGTTGGCTAGTGTTTCCAGATTTTTACAATGATGATTCTGTTTGACTGACATATTTTAACGTGACATAAAATTGGACTTATGATGGCTGGCTTATAATATCATTTTAGTGTGTATGGGTGAAAGGGGAGAGGAATGCAGATATGATGAATGATAGAATGAAAGGGAATAATTTAATGTTGTATTTCAGTAATCATAATTTGACTGACAAGTCGACCAGTTTTTGAGTAAGAAGCTTAGGGGGATGGAGTTGTAGGCCGTTAATCAGAGGTCTAGACTTTGTTCCTCAAGTTCTTTTTAGGTTATACTAGCTGCCACCAGTTTATTAGCATTGTTCACTTTATTTAGGGTTGTAGGTTGTATTTAGTTATAGCCAAGGCATTACTTAGTTTTTTTGTTTTAACTGACCTTTTGTGAACTAGGTGTTGAGTAAGCGGCTTAATTGGACGGAGTTTTAGCCGTTAGTCTGAGGTTTTAAAACTTTGTTCTTTTATCATCGGTTGTTTATACTTAGAATCCCTAAGGATATTAGTAATATTGGTTGTTGTTATGGTTGTGGGTTGCATTTTGGCGATGGCTGAAGCATTAGGTACTTGTTTGTTCGACTGACTTTTTTTTGTTAACTAGTCTTCCTCTAGGCAGCCAAGTGTTTGGCGTTTTTGGCCGTTAAACATAGGTCTAAACTTTGGGCACTTAGGACGTTTTAGGTTGTACGGGTTTTTAAAGGTTGGTTAGTAACATCGTTTTATGAACTAGATGTTGGGGATAGGTTTGCTACCTTCATTTGTACCTAGCCATTCCATTGTCCTTAATTTACACTTTGCAACCACCAATATTATGTAACATTTGTAGTTCGCTGAAATTTTTAATTTTGTTTCAGGAGTCCTTGGTTATTGTTTTGTTTTAGGTTGATAAAATCTATCATTCAGTAGTGTTGTATTAGGTATTGGACCCTTAGTAGTTGGTATAGGGAAAATAGTGTTCATTTAGTAAGACGTAGTTTTTACTATACGATTTTTTTTTATTTTAAACTAGTTTAAAATAAAAAAAAATCTACTCACCAAAAATTGTACTGTAGCAAAATAAGCTACTAGGTCCTAGGAAAATAATATTAGTTTTACCTTCACACACATTCCACATCATATTAGCATATTTTCACTGTAGATTTTCAATGTTTTAAAGTAAATAATTAAAGATTTTCATTCACCCTCCGTAATTGAAACAAACAAATAAAAATATCTTGATGTATAAATAGGTTAGTTGTCAGATGTCAAAATGTCATCTGTCAGTCCGACCTTTTGTTTGTCAGTCTGACATTTAGGGTTTTTTATGAATGTCACAAGCGCAAATCATGTGCCAAATAAAAATAAATAGTTGCCAGGGAGATAAAAATCCACTCAATGGTAGGAAATTTTTATCTCCCAAGACAAATAAATGATAATAAATTCTAAAATAATAAAATTGTTAAAAATAGTTAAATACCAGTTTATATCGGTTTCCTCTCCAATAAATAACAATTAAATAGTAGGCACTACCAACTACAGGTAGGGTTCATAGTGAGGGAATCGTCGTGGGTTATATGTGAGGCCGATTCGATGGATTTCACTGATCGGGTCGGATTCATATTTTGTAACAGGAGGGTAGTCGTGTCAAGTCTGTTGAGTAGTATTTGGATTTATGCGCTGGTAGCCCAGCCGTCCATGTTTTTTTTCCCTCCAGGCCATACGACGCCATGAAATCCTTTATAAGGCAAAACACGCCCATTGTTCTTTCTTTTACGCATCGAGAGTACAAGTAAGAAGTCGCGGTTAGGGCGGGGGAAAGCCTAGGCTCTGCCGAGGCGTCCCTCGCCCATGAGTGTTTTATTCTTTTATAGGGACAAGCTCCCCAGCTCCAGTAAAAGTTTTAATAGAAATATAGTAAAATCAGTGTTGTGTTTAATCACCGGTGAGTAACCTCGGTTAATTTTTTCATCACCGACCGACCTCCCACGTCGGTATCTCTAGAGGTTTCTTGATGTTAATCTTGTTCTTTTCCTATAGCACTGTTTCGACACCCGAGCTGCGTGTGCCGGTCATCCCGCGCGTCCGCCGGAGCGAACACGTGTCTGCATACCCACTTTTAAGTGGTGAGTTTATTTTTTATTTGAGTGGGTAGGATTGTTCTACTCTGGAACGCCATGTTCCCGTAGGTTGATAGGAACGGGCCTAAGACCTGTGAATTGTTCACAGGGTCCCGGGTTAGGGCTCCGCCCTCTTCAAGTTTCGGCCGCCGCCCGTCACAGGCGAGGCTGCCGCCGAGCATATTCCAGCGGGTGGCGCTAGTGTAGCTGCCCAGCTGCGTTCTACGTGGTTTAATTCCCGATTTACAAGCCGCGCCGTCGCCGCCATTTTGTGGTATAGCCACGTGCGTGCCGCAGGACCCTAGAGCTCCTGTTGTAGTATTCGTGTGAGGAATATAGTACTCCCCCCATATAATCTCTGCCGATAACGCAAGATTTTTAATAGATTTATTGTAACTTTTGTTCTGTCCACGTGGGTGATTCCTGGTCACGTTCGAAGGGCCATCAGCAGCTCCCTGTGGCATCACCACGTGTGATAAATAATACTGGACTTACTTAAATAACCTTTTGTATTTAACCTAATTTGCTAATTTAATTTTGATCGTAACGTACCTTTTTATTTTTGGGCCCTCAGCCATTCTTAGGTACCATATTGTATATTAATATCATGTAAATTTACCGTATGAACATAATACGGCCTTTATCTTAAATTAGTTCCATTTTAGGCCACGCGCCATAAGATCCTAGTTTGTTTAAGCGGCTAGTAATAAGTCGGAATTGTATGTACCATAAATTAATTTCACCAGTACCTCAACTTGCTTACATATTTATTTTGATAATTTAATGCATGTTTTTTTTGTAACCAATGAAGTGGAACCAAGGAATAAAATAACCTATATAACTTTGTTAATGATTTTTATTTTGTACCAACCCCGCTTCTCGTTTGTAGGAGGGAGATCAGTGGCGCCCTTACTCTAAATTCTTCTGATCTTTCTCCTCCCTAGGCTGAAACCATCCATGACCCTGGCTCTCATGCTGGTGTACAATTTTGCTAGTCGGAAATTTCAGTCAGTACACCCTAAATTGCTACAGTGGCGTACCCAACGTGAAGCCTAGAGAGAAGCGTTTGGTACAAAATTATTTTGTGTGTGAAATTGTAATAACTTTGTATTTTGTTGAATTGTTGTAAACTCATAACAATTTTATTTCAGTAAGTCCGTTTAAGATTAAACGACATAACTTTAACTTCGCAAAACTTTAGATACTGTCTTACACTATATAACTCAAATAGTTTTGAAACTACCCTCATTTTAATTTACTCGATATTTATCTTGTGTTGACTAGGTCATTTTTTATTCACAGGATCGTACATATCACCTTCGTAAATACTTTTTATGAATGTCTATTTTTAGATAACAAAATGTTTTTTTTCAGCATACCTACGGCTTAATGAATTTAATTTAGGCTGATATATCTTATAGTCGTAACTCGCACTGGTTTTTTGGTTTTGATTTATTTACCAAGGCATAATAATCTTGTTTTTCAGATTGTTGTTATTTAATATTGTCTTGTTGCATAACCTAATGTTTTTTGTTCGTATGTTTTATCCGGCATATAAGCCGTGAATTTCTTCTTGTGTGTAATTCACAGGAGGAACGAACGAGTCCTTTTGCAGTTACGCGTGAGTTAATAATTTTTGGTGACTTTTATTTGACCTTGATTGTTTTTATTGGATTTGTGCAGTAGGATTCTTTGTAGTTCTTATCAGTTGTTTTATGTGTGCATTTATTAGGACTGTCATGTTTTTATGAAATTATTTTGTTATGGACTTTGATCTTTCTGTTTTTATGATCTTAGGATTTCAATAGCTCATGAATTTAGTTCTCATTTTATTATCATAACTTAACAAATATTACTTCTACCTACACTTATTGACACGTACATAAATTGGATTACTCGATTAATTTGTTTTAAAAGTCTTTCGTTTATATTTTTTTTGTAATCTTAATATACGTAGGTATATCAATAAATTCCAGTTGGTTTTGTTTCTGATAATTAGTGAATGGCAAATTAATAATGTTTTTAAGTTAAATACGAGCGCGTAGACTGAACTGCGGGTGATCGAATAACTTTTTATAACATAATCTTTGGAACGTAAATTACATTCTCATTGTTTAGTTTTTTTTTATATTATATCGTTTGCCAATAGGTTACTTATTTACCTGTAGTATTTTTGTTGTTTTTGTTTATATATTTTTCTTTTATATTTAAGGTTGTTCAAGGTAACACCTGAGTAAATAACACGTAAATAATTATTTAACTTTTATTTTTACTTGCTTACTTTTAACTTTTATTATTTAAATGCAAGTAAACATTTAATAAACTTTTAATATTTAATGTAGATACAAGAACTTATACTACTTATTATACTTGTTTACCTTCCTTATTTAAATGTAATTTAATGCTTTTAATTCTGTAGAAACTCTAAATTTATTTCTGGCATTCATGCTCATTTCGAAACCAGTAACGCCATCTAGTGTAAAATATTTACACTGAATCGAAACAAACCTTACGGTATTTTATTATTGACTTGCATGGAGATTCTATTGGATAATATTTAGTAAACACTTTGATTCAATAAACATTTTTAAACATTAACTTTTCAGTTTTAGTAGACTTAGACTTCTTTTAGTACTTTGTTTTAGAATCTAGATTTTTTTAGACTTTGTCGTGTTTGAACTTTGATTTTATGAGAAGTTTGTTTAGAAACTTAGTTGAGTAGAACTTTGAATTTCTTTAAACTTTTAATTCTTTTTAAACTTATAGTTGTCGAAAATATAAATTTACAAGCGGCGGTCTTATCGTTAATAAGCGATCTCTTCCAGACAACCAATGGAAGTAAACTGATTATTACGTAACTTATTCTGGATTTAATTTTACGATTTATGCGTGTTAGTAGGCGTGTAGACTTAGTTCTTTTTTTTTTGAAATATCACTTCACTTACATACTTTAACTTTGATTTTAAATTCTATTTTTTTTGTAAATAGGTACAGTGTGTACTTATTAGATAGGTACCTACCTAACTTATATATATACCTATTTAAATATTTATATGAATTTTAATTTAACTTTTCCTTTTCCAAATTTAGTTGATTTTAATAATTTAATTTTGAAGTTCTTACATTACTTAACAGTTTGATTTGGTCTTTTAATTTTGCTTTATAACTTAGCTTTATTGTAATAACAATGAACTTGAAATTTAATTTTAAAACTTATTTTTATTTAACATGCCTGACTTTTCTCTTTCTTTGTAAACAAGCTTATGTAGAAGGCAAGTAATGTTATTTTATTACTGAGCATGCCCCGCTTCAGTGGTTCTAAATTTAAAAATTTAACAGGCCGCTTGAACTGATGGACATGTCGCTAAGGCAATTTGAATTTGAACTGATACATAGGTAAAGAACATAATTATTACCCCTGACACTATTTCAACATAGAATAAAGATCTTTAAAAAAAAGTTTCCACTAGTCCAACACTTTATCCAAACTTGAAAATTAAATATAATAAATTCTCTTACTGTAGGATCCAGTATTTATTTGTGTGCTCAGATTATTTCGATAAATATGTCACTTTGTTTCCATTGAAGAAAGTAACTTCGAATACTATAATTAATGGTCTTTAGAAAAGTATATTCCTAGTACATGGAACCCCGAAGTATTTATATGTAGATAACGGACCCCAGTTCATCTCCAAAGAATTTTGGGGATTGTATTCTCAAATATAGTATACCTCATCTGTTCTATAATCCTCGAGTAAACAGGGAAATTGTTAGAAGTACAAGTTATATAACTCAGACCATTCTGAGGATAGGAATGTTATAGCAGACATTGATTTTGGCTTTACTGACTCACTGAAAGACTTAAAATTAATAGTTGACAAAGTTCGGAAGCATTTATTAGATGCTCACTCTAGGAACGCTAAATACTATAATATCAGAAGGCGTCCCATTGAGTTACAGGAAGGTCAATTTGTTTATAAAAAGTGTTTCACGCTATCTGATGCGACGAAATATTATTCGGCCAAATTGGCTCCCCGTTATGAGAAGTGCATTATTAATAGGAAGCTAGGTCCCCTGGTATATAATCTAAAATCCTTAACTGGGGAGGATCTAGGCATCTTCCATATAAAAGATATTGTACGACCTGGTGAAATACCTAGCTCTTAATTTATGATATTGCTTTAATGTATGATATTAAATACTTACCAACTTATTATAACTACTTAAATTAAATTATTTTACCAATACCTAGATTTGATATAATAACACTTACAACCAGTAATAGTTATACGTCCTTTTACTTAACTTTAACGTAATAACTTTCAGTTAAAATTTATATAAGAAAACTTTCACTCTATATATATATATAACACTGTATATAGGTATGAGGTACTGACCCATCTGAAGGCAGTATCCTAGGAGAGGTGTTTTATAAAGGGCTCTGGGAGGTGTTTGGTGTGTTCCTTGCCTCCGGTCCGCTGACTCCTAGCAGTCTCTAGGAAGTGTTTGAGGTACTATTACCCTCACTTTCGGCCTGTCAAAATATCTATATAATATAGCAGTGTATTAATTAAGAAAGTTTTTCTTCATACTTACTTAGTGGTAGGTTTAGGCTGTGTGAGTTTTAATGCATTGAACTCACCAGCATTATTTTTGCCTATCCTAGGTTCTTACATGCTTTTAGGTTGGCTAGTGTTTCCAGATTTTTACAATGATGATTCTGTTTGACTGACATATTTTAACGTGACATAAAATTGGACTTATGATGGCTGGCTTATAATATCATTTTAGTGTGTATGGGTGAAAGGGGAGAGGAATGCAGATATGATGAATGATAGAATGAAAGGGAATAATTTAATGTTGTATTTCAGTAATCATAATTTGACTGACAAGTCGACCAGTTTTTGAGTAAGAAGCTTAGGGGGATGGAGTTGTAGGCCGTTAATCAGAGGTCTAGACTTTGTTCCTCAAGTTCTTTTTAGGTTATACTAGCTGCCACCAGTTTATTAGCACTGTTCACTTTATTTAGGGTTGTAGGTTGTATTTTGTTATAGCCAAGGCATTACTTAGTTTTTTTGTTTTAACTGACCTTTTGTGAACTAGGTGTTGAGTAAGCGGCTTAATTGGACGGAGTTTTAGCCGTTAGTCTGAGGTTTTAAAACTTTGTTCTTTTATCATCGGTTGTTTATACTTAGAATCCCTAAGGATATTAGTAATATTGGTTGTTGTTATGGTTGTGGGTTGCATTTTGGCGATGGCTGAAGCATTAGGTACTTGTTTGTTCGACTGACTTTTTTTTGTTAACTAGTCTTCCTCTAGGCAGCCAAGTGTTTGGCGTTTTTGGCCGTTAAACATAGGTCTAAACTTTGGGCACTTAGGACGTTTTAGGTTGTACGGGTTTTTAAAGGTTGGTTAGTAACATCGTTTTATGAACTAGATGTTGGGGATAGGTTTGCTACCTTCATTTGTACCTAGCCATTCCATTGTCCTTAATTTACACTTTGCAACCACCAATATTATGTAACATTTGTAGTTCGCTGAAATTTTTAATTTTGTTTCAGGAGTCCTTGGTTATTGTTTTGTTTTAGGTTGATAAAATCTATCATTCAGTAGTGTTGTATTAGGTATTGGACCCTTAGTAGTTGGTATAGGGAAAATAGTGTTCATTTAGTAAGACGTAGTTTTTACTATACGATTTTTTTTTATTTTAAACTAGTTTAAAATAAAAAAAAATCTACTCACCAAAAATTGTACTGTAGCAAAATAAGCTACTAGGTCCTAGGAAAATAATATTAGTTTTACCTTCACACACATTCCACATCATATTAGCATATTTTCACTGTAGATTTTCAATGTTTTAAAGTAAATAATTAAAGATTTTCATTCACCCTCCGTAATTGAAACAAACAAATAAAAATATCTTGATGTATAAATAGGTTAGTTGTCAGATGTCAAAATGTCATCTGTCAGTCCGACCTTTTGTTTGTCAGTCTGACATTTAGGGTTTTTTATGAATGTCACAAGCGCAAATCATGTGCCAAATAAAAATAAATAGTTGCCAGGGAGATAAAAATCCACTCAATGGTAGGAAATTTTTATCTCCCAAGACAAATAAATGATAATAAATTCTAAAATAATAAAATTGTTAAAAATAGTTAAATACCAGTTTATATCGGTTTCCTCTCCAATAAATAACAATTAAATAGTAGGCACTACCAACTACAGGTAGGGTTCATAGTGAGGGAATCGTCGTGGGTTATATGTGAGGCCGATTCGATGGATTTCACTGATCGGGTCGGATTCATATTTTGTAACAGGAGGGTAGTCGTGTCAAGTCTGTTGAGTAGTATTTGGATTTATGCGCTGGTAGCCCAGCCGTCCATGTTTTTTTTCCCTCCAGGCCATACGACGCCATGAAATCCTTTATAAGGCAAAACACGCCCATTGTTCTTTCTTTTACGCATCGAGAGTACAAGTAAGAAGTCGCGGTTAGGGCGGGGGAAAGCCTAGGCTCTGCCGAGGCGTCCCTCGCCCATGAGTGTTTTATTCTTTTATAGGGACAAGCTCCCCAGCTCCAGTAAAAGTTTTAATAGAAATATAGTAAAATCAGTGTTGTGTTTAATCACCGGTGAGTAACCTCGGTTAATTTTTTCATCACCGACCGACCTCCCACGTCGGTATCTCTAGAGGTTTCTTGATGTTAATCTTGTTCTTTTCCTATAGCACTGTTTCGACACCCGAGCTGCGTGTGCCGGTCATCCCGCGCGTCCGCCGGAGCGAACACGTGTCTGAATACCCACTTTTAAGTGGTGAGTTTATTTTTTATTTGAGTGGGTAGGATTGTTCTACTCTGGAACGCCATGTTCCCGTAGGTTGATAGGAACGGGCCTAAGACCTGTGAATTGTTCACAGGGTCCCGGGTTAGGGCTCCGCCCTCTTCAAGTTTCGGCCGCCGCCCGTCACAGGCGAGGCTGCCGCCGAGCATATTCCAGCGGGTGGCGCTAGTGTAGCTGCCCAGCTGCGTTCTACGTGGTTTAATTCCCGATTTACAAGCCGCGCCGTCGCCGCCATTTTGTGGTATAGCCACGTGCGTGCCGCAGGACCCTAGAGCTCCTGTTGTAGTATTCGTGTGAGGAATATAGTACTCCCCCCATATAATCTCTGCCGATAACGCAAGATTTTTAATAGATTTATTGTAACTTTTGTTCTGTCCACGTGGGTGATTCCTGGTCACGTTCGAAGGGCCATCAGCAGCTCCCTGTGGCATCACCACGTGTGATAAATAATACTGGACTTACTTAAATAACCTTTTGTATTTAACCTAATTTGCTAATTTAATTTTGATCGTAACGTACCTTTTTATTTTTGGGCCCTCAGCCATTCTTAGGTACCATATTGTATATTAATATCATGTAAATTTACCGTATGAACATAATACGGCCTTTATCTTAAATTAGTTCCATTTTAGGCCACGCGCCATAAGATCCTAGTTTGTTTAAGCGGCTAGTAATAAGTCGGAATTGTATGTACCATAAATTAATTTCACCAGTACCTCAACTTGCTTACATATTTATTTTGATAATTTAATGCATGTTTTTTTTGTAACCAATGAAGTGGAACCAAGGAATAAAATAACCTATATAACTTTGTTAATGATTTTTATTTTGTACCAACCCCGCTTCTCGTTTGTAGGAGGGAGATCAGTGGCGCCCTTACTCTAAATTCTTCTGATCTTTCTCCTCCCTAGGCTGAAACCATCCATGACCCTGGCTCTCATGCTGGTGTACAATTTTGCTAGTCGGAAATTTCAGTCAGTACACCCTAAATTGCTACAGTGGCGTACCCAACGTGAAGCCTAGAGAGAAGCGTTTGGTACAAAATTATTTTGTGTGTGAAATTGTAATAACTTTGTATTTTGTTGAATTGTTGTAAACTCATAACAATTTTATTTCAGTAAGTCCGTTTAAGATTAAACGACATAACTTTAACTTCGCAAAACTTTAGATACTGTCTTACACTATATAACTCAAATAGTTTTGAAACTACCCTCATTTTAATTTACTCGATATTTATCTTGTGTTGACTAGGTCATTTTTTATTCACAGGATCGTACATATCACCTTCGTAAATACTTTTTATGAATGTCTATTTTTAGATAACAAAATGTTTTTTTTCAGCATACCTACGGCTTAATGAATTTAATTTAGGCTGATATATCTTATAGTCGTAACTCGCACTGGTTTTTTGGTTTTGATTTATTTACCAAGGCATAATAATCTTGTTTTTCAGATTGTTGTTATTTAATATTGTCTTGTTGCATAACCTAATGTTTTTTGTTCGTATGTTTTATCCGGCATATAAGCCGTGAATTTCTTCTTGTGTGTAATTCACAGGAGGAACGAACGAGTCCTTTTGCAGTTACGCGTGAGTTAATAATTTTTGGTGACTTTTATTTGACCTTGATTGTTTTTATTGGATTTGTGCAGTAGGATTCTTTGTAGTTCTTATCAGTTGTTTTATGTGTGCATTTATTAGGACTGTCATGTTTTTATGAAATTATTTTGTTATGGACTTTGATCTTTCTGTTTTTATGATCTTAGGATTTCAATAGCTCATGAATTTAGTTCTCATTTTATTATCATAACTTAACAAATATTACTTCTACCTACACTTATTGACACGTACATAAATTGGATTACTCGATTAATTTGTTTTAAAAGTCTTTCGTTTATATTTTTTTTGTAATCTTAATATACGTAGGTATATCAATAAATTCCAGTTGGTTTTGTTTCTGATAATTAGTGAATGGCAAATTAATAATGTTTTTAAGTTAAATACGAGCGCGTAGACTGAACTGCGGGTGATCGAATAACTTTTTATAACATAATCTTTGGAACGTAAATTACATTCTCATTGTTTAGTTTTTTTTTATATTATATCGTTTGCCAATAGGTTACTTATTTACCTGTAGTATTTTTGTTGTTTTTGTTTATATATTTTTCTTTTATATTTAAGGTTGTTCAAGGTAACACCTGAGTAAATAACACGTAAATAATTATTTAACTTTTATTTTTACTTGCTTACTTTTAACTTTTATTATTTAAATGCAAGTAAACATTTAATAAACTTTTAATATTTAATGTAGATACAAGAACTTATACTACTTATTATACTTGTTTACCTTCCTTATTTAAATGTAATTTAATGCTTTTAATTCTGTAGAAACTCTAAATTTATTTCTGGCATTCATGCTCATTTCGAAACCAGTAACGCCATCTAGTGTAAAATATTTACACTGAATCGAAACAAACCTTACGGTATTTTATTATTGACTTGCATGGAGATTCTATTGGATAATATTTAGTAAACACTTTGATTCAATAAACATTTTTAAACATTAACTTTTCAGTTTTAGTAGACTTAGACTTCTTTTAGTACTTTGTTTTAGAATCTAGATTTTTTTAGACTTTGTCGTGTTTGAACTTTGATTTTATGAGAAGTTTGTTTAGAAACTTAGTTGAGTAGAACTTTGAATTTCTTTAAACTTTTAATTCTTTTTAAACTTATAGTTGTCGAAAATATAAATTTACAAGCGGCGGTCTTATCGTTAATAAGCGATCTCTTCCAGACAACCAATGGAAGTAAACTGATTATTACGTAACTTATTCTGGATTTAATTTTACGATTTATGCGTGTTAGTAGGCGTGTAGACTTAGTTTTTTTTTTTTTGAAATATCACTTCACTTACATACTTTAACTTTGATTTTAAATTCTATTTTTTTTGTAAATAGGTACAGTGTGTACTTATTAGATAGGTACCTACCTAACTTATATATATACCTATTTAAATATTTATATGAATTTTAATTTAACTTTTCCTTTTCCAAATTTAGTTGATTTTAATAATTTAATTTTGAAGTTCTTACATTACTTAACAGTTTGATTTGGTCTTTTAATTTTGCTTTATAACTTAGCTTTATTGTAATAACAATGAACTTGAAATTTAATTTTAAAACTTATTTTTATTTAACATGCCTGACTTTTCTCTTTCTTTGTAAACAAGCTTATGTAGAAGGCAAGTAATGTTATTTTATTACTGAGCATGCCCCGCTTCAGTGGTTCTAAATTTAAAAATTTAACAGGCCGCTTGAACTGATGGACATGTCGCTAAGGCAATTTGAATTTGAACTGATACATAGGTAAAGAACATAATTATTACCCCTGACACTATTTCAACATAGAATAAAGATCTTTAAAAAAAAGTTTCCACTAGTCCAACACTTTATCCAAACTTGAAAATTAAATATAATAAATTCTCTTACTGTAGGATCCAGTATTTATTTGTGTGCTCAGATTATTTCGATAAATATGTCACTTTGTTTCCATTGAAGAAAGTAACTTCGAATACTATAATTAATGGTCTTTAGAAAAGTATATTCCTAGTACATGGAACCCCGAAGTATTTATATGTAGATAACGGACCCCAGTTCATCTCCAAAGAATTTTGGGGATTGTATTCTCAAATATAGTATACCTCATCTGTTCTATAATCCTCGAGTAAACAGGGAAATTGTTAGAAGTACAAGTTATATAACTCAGACCATTCTGAGGATAGGAATGTTATAGCAGACATTGATTTTGGCTTTACTGACTCACTGAAAGACTTAAAATTAATAGTTGACAAAGTTCGGAAGCATTTATTAGATGCTCACTCTAGGAACGCTAAATACTATAATATCAGAAGGCGTCCCATTGAGTTACAGGAAGGTCAATTTGTTTATAAAAAGTGTTTCACGCTATCTGATGCGACGAAATATTATTCGGCCAAATTGGCTCCCCGTTATGAGAAGTGCATTATTAATAGGAAGCTAGGTCCCCTGGTATATAATCTAAAATCCTTAACTGGGGAGGATCTAGGCATCTTCCATATAAAAGATATTGTACGACCTGGTGAAATACCTAGCTCTTAATTTATGATATTGCTTTAATGTATGATATTAAATACTTACCAACTTATTATAACTACTTAAATTAAATTATTTTACCAATACCTAGATTTGATATAATAACACTTACAACCAGTAATAGTTATACGTCCTTTTACTTAACTTTAACGTAATAACTTTCAGTTAAAATTTATATAAGAAAACTTTCACTCTATATATATATATAACACTGTATATAGGTATGAGGTACTGACCCATCTGAAGGCAGTATCCTAGGAGAGGTGTTTTATAAAGGGCTCTGGGAGGTGTTTGGTGTGTTCCTTGCCTCCGGTCCGCTGACTCCTAGCAGTCTCTAGGAAGTGTTTGAGGTACTATTACCCTCACTTTCGGCCTGTCAAAATATCTATATAATATAGCAGTGTATTAATTAAGAAAGTTTTTCTTCATACTTACTTAGTGGTAGGTTTAGGCTGTGTGAGTTTTAATGCATTGAACTCACCAGCATTATTTTTGCCTATCCTAGGTTCTTACATGCTTTTAGGTTGGCTAGTGTTTCCAGATTTTTACAATGATGATTCTGTTTGACTGACATATTTTAACGTGACATAAAATTGGACTTATGATGGCTGGCTTATAATATCATTTTAGTGTGTATGGGTGAAAGGGGAGAGGAATGCAGATATGATGAATGATAGAATGAAAGGGAATAATTTAATGTTGTATTTCAGTAATCATAATTTGACTGACAAGTCGACCAGTTTTTGAGTAAGAAGCTTAGGGGGATGGAGTTGTAGGCCGTTAATCAGAGGTCTAGACTTTGTTCCTCAAGTTCTTTTTAGGTTATACTAGCTGCCACCAGTTTATTAGCATTGTTCACTTTATTTAGGGTTGTAGGTTGTATTTAGTTATAGCCAAGGCATTACTTAGTTTTTTTGTTTTAACTGACCTTTTGTGAACTAGGTGTTGAGTAAGCGGCTTAATTGGACGGAGTTTTAGCCGTTAGTCTGAGGTTTTAAAACTTTGTTCTTTTATCATCGGTTGTTTATACTTAGAATCCCTAAGGATATTAGTAATATTGGTTGTTGTTATGGTTGTGGGTTGCATTTTGGCGATGGCTGAAGCATTAGGTACTTGTTTGTTCGACTGACTTTTTTTTGTTAACTAGTCTTCCTCTAGGCAGCCAAGTGTTTGGCGTTTTTGGCCGTTAAACATAGGTCTAAACTTTGGGCACTTAGGACGTTTTAGGTTGTACGGGTTTTTAAAGGTTGGTTAGTAACATCGTTTTATGAACTAGATGTTGGGGATAGGTTTGCTACCTTCATTTGTACCTAGCCATTCCATTGTCCTTAATTTACACTTTGCAACCACCAATATTATGTAACATTTGTAGTTCGCTGAAATTTTTAATTTTGTTTCAGGAGTCCTTGGTTATTGTTTTGTTTTAGGTTGATAAAATCTATCATTCAGTAGTGTTGTATTAGGTATTGGACCCTTAGTAGTTGGTATAGGGAAAATAGTGTTCATTTAGTAAGACGTAGTTTTTACTATACGATTTTTTTTTATTTTAAACTAGTTTAAAATAAAAAAAAATCTACTCACCAAAAATTGTACTGTAGCAAAATAAGCTACTAGGTCCTAGGAAAATAATATTAGTTTTACCTTCACACACATTCCACATCATATTAGCATATTTTCACTGTAGATTTTCAATGTTTTAAAGTAAATAATTAAAGATTTTCATTCACCCTCCGTAATTGAAACAAACAAATAAAAATATCTTGATGTATAAATAGGTTAGTTGTCAGATGTCAAAATGTCATCTGTCAGTCCGACCTTTTGTTTGTCAGTCTGACATTTAGGGTTTTTTATGAATGTCACAAGCGCAAATCATGTGCCAAATAAAAATAAATAGTTGCCAGGGAGATAAAAATCCACTCAATGGTAGGAAATTTTTATCTCCCAAGACAAATAAATGATAATAAATTCTAAAATAATAAAATTGTTAAAAATAGTTAAATACCAGTTTATATCGGTTTCCTCTCCAATAAATAACAATTAAATAGTAGGCACTACCAACTACAGGTAGGGTTCATAGTGAGGGAATCGTCGTGGGTTATATGTGAGGCCGATTCGATGGATTTCACTGATCGGGTCGGATTCATATTTTGTAACAGGAGGGTAGTCGTGTCAAGTCTGTTGAGTAGTATTTGGATTTATGCGCTGGTAGCCCAGCCGTCCATGTTTTTTTTCCCTCCAGGCCATACGACGCCATGAAATCCTTTATAAGGCAAAACACGCCCATTGTTCTTTCTTTTACGCATCGAGAGTACAAGTAAGAAGTCGCGGTTAGGGCGGGGGAAAGCCTAGGCTCTGCCGAGGCGTCCCTCGCCCATGAGTGTTTTATTCTTTTATAGGGACAAGCTCCCCAGCTCCAGTAAAAGTTTTAATAGAAATATAGTAAAATCAGTGTTGTGTTTAATCACCGGTGAGTAACCTCGGTTAATTTTTTCATCACCGACCGACCTCCCACGTCGGTATCTCTAGAGGTTTCTTGATGTTAATCTTGTTCTTTTCCTATAGCACTGTTTCGACACCCGAGCTGCGTGTGCCGGTCATCCCGCGCGTCCGCCGGAGCGAACACGTGTCTGCATACCCACTTTTAAGTGGTGAGTTTATTTTTTATTTGAGTGGGTAGGATTGTTCTACTCTGGAACGCCATGTTCCCGTAGGTTGATAGGAACGGGCCTAAGACCTGTGAATTGTTCACAGGGTCCCGGGTTAGGGCTCCGCCCTCTTCAAGTTTCGGCCGCCGCCCGTCACAGGCGAGGCTGCCGCCGAGCATATTCCAGCGGGTGGCGCTAGTGTAGCTGCCCAGCTGCGTTCTACGTGGTTTAATTCCCGATTTACAAGCCGCGCCGTCGCCGCCATTTTGTGGTATAGCCACGTGCGTGCCGCAGGACCCTAGAGCTCCTGTTGTAGTATTCGTGTGAGGAATATAGTACTCCCCCCATATAATCTCTGCCGATAACGCAAGATTTTTAATAGATTTATTGTAACTTTTGTTCTGTCCACGTGGGTGATTCCTGGTCACGTTCGAAGGGCCATCAGCAGCTCCCTGTGGCATCACCACGTGTGATAAATAATACTGGACTTACTTAAATAACCTTTTGTATTTAACCTAATTTGCTAATTTAATTTTGATCGTAACGTACCTTTTTATTTTTGGGCCCTCAGCCATTCTTAGGTACCATATTGTATATTAATATCATGTAAATTTACCGTATGAACATAATACGGCCTTTATCTTAAATTAGTTCCATTTTAGGCCACGCGCCATAAGATCCTAGTTTGTTTAAGCGGCTAGTAATAAGTCGGAATTGTATGTACCATAAATTAATTTCACCAGTACCTCAACTTGCTTACATATTTATTTTGATAATTTAATGCATGTTTTTTTTGTAACCAATGATGTGGAACCAAGGAATAAAATAACCTATATAACTTTGTTAATGATTTTTATTTTGTACCAACCCCGCTTCTCGTTTGTAGGAGGGAGATCAGTGGCGCCCTTACTCTAAATTCTTCTGATCTTTCTCCTCCCTAGGCTGAAACCATCCATGACCCTGGCTCTCATGCTGGTGTACAATTTTGCTAGTCGGAAATTTCAGTCAGTACACCCTAAATTGCTACAATGTCCGCTTCCAGATATTATCTCTATATTTCAATCACAGATACCTAATATACATAATATGATGTTTTTATAGAAGCAAGTGAAATAAAAATAATAGATAGTAGGTACTTATTTTATGTAGATCCTATGCAAATACAAGTAAAATATAGATGGTACGTCTCGCTTTTTTGTCGTTAATGATTTGAATAAAATAAATCGAGGGAATGAAATTTATGAAATAAAAAGGTTTTCCTAAAACAGCTCAGTAATAGACGAAAACAACGCAGTAGGTACATAATTCCAATGAACAGCCGATTGGCCGCGCTTACCGCTTTCATGATTGCGTGATTTCTTCTATTTTTGTCTGTGGAATTGAAAATAAAAAGTACAAAAACAGTGGCTATGGCGGACGCTTATTCAGCCCCCATTAGCCGACGAAGCAGGCTCGAGCCGACAAGTCAATAAATCATCTTGGCATTGGCATCTTATCGATTCTATTCAATAGAGATTTATTCGCTAGATGCTTAATCGCCGCTTTTCAAATACGAGTAGGCTTTGAGCACCTAATACGTTTGGAAATAAAATATCGCTTGTAATCGTGTCGCGTATTGTCCCGGTAAAGCCTTCTGATGCTCGGGGATTGATAGACGAGGGAGGTTTCGCGATTTTCTCCTGACAAAAAACGAGTAGCAAATTCTTTTCAGGAACGTTTTTTGTGAAGAAACAACGTTCGATGTATAAAAGTATACGAAAATAAAATTGAGATAGCGTATTATAACTTGGAGATATTATTTGTATCGTTTTTCTTCTTTCGTAATTCAATGTTTAAAGTATACGTAAAGAACTTTTTTAAAGAAAATTGCGATTAGAAAAACGATGTCTCTAGTCTTTAGGTTGGTGGGTACCTACCTAAAGGTATGGGATTTTTTTAATGTCAACGTTTTGTAATATAACAGACATTGGTACATACATGATGAGCCGCCTAAAGATGAGCGATTAACATCACCTATAGTCGTCTGCAACACCTGTGGTATTGCTGGCGCGGTATCAGTCATTGTCGACTCAATGTCGTAAGTAGGTGGAGTAAATACCTCCCAACTCCCAAGGTTCACTAAACTCTGCTGAGATTTAAAGACTTTAATTTGATTGAATTAACATTAAAATATTAAGCGATTCGCTCCGTCTTTTATTTTGAGAATGGTGAAGCTATGGAACTAGGTAACTAACTACTATCGCTTACGTCGTCCGTTTTTTCCGAAAGCTATAACGTGGGTTTGTTCAAATCAGGAGTGAATCAGGTTCTTACAGAACAATTGTGCTCCGACTTAAGACTGCATCGTGACTTACCAGCAGGTGAGATAGCGGTCAAACGCTTGTTCTATCTTCTATAAAAAAATCTAATTATTACGAATGCTCTGTGTTTCCCCGTGTTAACCGTAAGTTTAGTATGAGTACTTACCTCTTCAGTTTTTAGGCAAAACTTATAGGCACACTGGTCCGTTCTTAAGAGTTTACTCCAGTTAAGATAAATTTCTCTCTCAAGAGTACACGTTTCAGGGATAATAATATTCTGGTATGCATAACATTTTGCATTCTTAAATGCGCTCGGAAGATGCCCCTGGGACCAAGTTGTCTGAGAATCTTGAATAATATTGCAACAGTACTGTTAAGCTTTCTGCAGTTCCTCTGTAGTTAAGCTTAAGTAATCCTGCTGAATGTGGATTTAAAGTAAACTCAAGTATGGAAATGTTAACGCGTACAATACCCGTATTATTATATGTATATGAGTAGATTTATACCACTTTTTAATTGCAGGCTGTTCTTATGGATGATAAGAAGATAAGTTTGCTTGAAAGTATAATAAAAAAATGGTCAAACAATTATTATTTCCTATAAACTCGAAAGTAGGTACGTGTGTAGTTTAAGATTAAGAATAGTTACTTTAACTACTTTTGAAGGGTCGGGCGTAGCCCACATTGCCTTGGTACAAAATCAACATGAAGATGGTTTATTGACAAAATCCAAAATTCATTTTTGAACTCCATTTCTCGTCAAAATTGTTGTTGCTCTTATTGTTAGAGATCTGAACTCAGGGTTCCTTGCCAATCCCGTTAGTATTTCAATGTTCAAAGTTCAAAGACAATGAAAATAATAATGCAACCAAATCAAACTACACTACATGAAGTTCACTTTACTTAAAAATAGCGGCACAACGCCGCATCAACTTTAAACAGAAACATAATACGAGTTTAAATGAGAAACCAAATGGCTGAACGACACAGCTATCCTTATGAGAGCAATATTGAAACAGCACAATTCCCCACATTCCAGATGTAAATCGAAGCTCTGCAGCGGATTCCCGAACAATGGTCCGTTGTAATTATATTGTAAAGCAATTTTGTCGCAGCACCGACGACGCTCGGGAAATGAAAATTGGTAGAAGTTATATTAATGTTTGCCGCAAAATAGAACCTACTTGGAAAGACTTTTTAATACACACCCTTAACTGTGTCGACGGTTAGAATCAATGAGATTAGCGGGCAAATGCAGTTTTATCAATCTGAAATACTGAAACGTGTATATTCTTTGTAACTCTATGCGGATTATAATATGAATATAGTGGTACTTACTTACCTGTTATTCTCTGAAGTCTGAATAACTTACATCTGATTTCATCTTCAACTGCAAAATAGATGTTTACGAACATAATAATGGTAAATACGAGTAATATAATATTGTACTTTATAAAGTTTTTACCTAACTTTTTCGAAATCGTAGGGTTGCGTAGACCTTTTTCGTAGAACAATAAAGATGTATTTTGGCAATTTTTTGGGGTCTGGTTTTACGATACCCACGGTAGTACTCAAAGATTTTTTACCTGAAATACGAGGGCTATTTTTCACGGAGGTGCTTCGAAGTAAAATTAATCTACGTAACGTTTGACGCTAAATATATAGGTACTTACATAGGGACCAAATGAAGCATACATTATATTCTAGATCTTTAATAAGAAGTCTTACGCAGCACTTCAAATTTGACACTACATTGCGGACGACAGGTAAATAAAGACAGAAAAATAGGGAAAAGTCAGGTTACGAAGTGGTTTAAAAAGAAGTTTTTTATTTTACCTCAATAACATCAAATTTTTAACGTTGGTTTAATTTTGAGACAGAATTAATACGGAAGACATAATGGGCGTCGGCAATGAACGTAATAATGCGAAATTATGGATGCATTTAAACTTTAGTGGTTATCGGGCTCTAGGTGGAAAATCGATTGGACATTTCTCGATAGTGTTTGGCGTTTGGTGTTAACCCATTGTTATAGACATGCATTATGTGCTTAATATGAATGTGGGTTCGAAATAATAATTGTTGAAAGAAATCCCGGGCTTTTACCACCAACTATATGGACGTATGTGTTTTAAACTATTGCAAAGAGAAAATTGTCTTGTAACTTTAGTTTAAAAGAAAATGGACTGTGGTAGTTTTTCCTTTTAGGCACTTTTCTCGCCGTGAATGTATAAACCAGAAACCTAATAATATAAGATTATTATCAATTAGTAAATGAGATGTACCTAATTTTAGCTGAGCATCGTTATTTTACTAGTAGAGTTTTAAAAAAGAAGTAAATTTGACGTGCAAAGTCACTCCATTGTAGCCCACGAGTATTTGAGTAAGTTAATTTTGAGCTTAAGTTTTCTAGACATGTCCAGTGATTTCACACACACTAATTTATATTCTTCTTATGGTTATCATATGGTATACTTCATTAAGTATTTAAATTTCACTGGATAGAAAATTGCCAGTGTTATGTAGGTACTTAAATATTAAATATTATTTGTAACTTTCCGAGTTTAAATATACCTAAGTACCTATTAAGTAGATAATTAATCTCTTTTATAATATTACTAGCTTATGCTCGCGGCTTTGCCCGCGTGGGCAATTCTTTTCTTAGCGGAGGTCTATGTATAAAACCTATGTGTATTCCAAATTTCAACCCAATCGGTTCAGCGGTTTAGGCTGTGCATTGATAGATCAGTCAGTCAGTCACTCTTTCCTTTTATATATGTAGAAGATCATTTATTAATTACATATACCGCATTTTATGCTAATAAATTTCTTTATTCTTTATAAAATTGTAACATTAAAATTATAGTAAAATTTTGTTTTTATATTACCTCTAAGTGTTCAAGTCGTTTATTGTCCATAAAATAAAATACATGTTTCACTAAAGATCTTTATTTATTTCTTATAATACAAATAATAACGTTATGTACAACAATGTTAATTACAATAATATAACTGTAACTATTTAACTTAAACTTAAGTATTACATTTATACAGGTTACATCACATGCACTGAACGTTCCATGAGATATGCAGAAACAATACTTACAGAAAAAAATAGGTAGAGTAGCATAAAACACAGAAAAATGTAATGGAACCGAGGCCTTAGTTCATCATATTATTTATTTTCACATAAATTTAATATGAATAATAATAATATTTTGGTCTAAGATTAGACACAATTACAATCACAAATGTTATAGATAATATAGTGGATACCTTATACTTATAATCCCAGCACGTAAGAAAATTTCGATTGAATTAAATTTTTTTATTACAATAAATAAAATAAAAGTAAAGTCATGATCTCTTGATCTAGCTTGTTCAAATATTTTTTTCAATTATTTAATCAAGATTGAAAAGAAAAAATATACATGGCTCATTCTCATGGAATCGATTCTCATCGTCACCATCATGGCAATTCTTATTTATTGCTTATTTGTAATGTTTGTGTATAATATTTTATAGAGCTAGATAGCACGAGTAAACATTTATATAAATTATTTAAATCGGACGTTTCATTTCGAAGAAAAACAGTTTTGAAAATTTCGGCGCCACGAAAGTGATTCAGTCATTATTTTTTCTCAACTTTTTCAAGTAAAACCCTTTTGAAAGACTAAATCTACCAAAAATGTACAATAAAACGACATTCTTCGTAACAACAAACCTCACTACAGAAGAAAATATGCGTAATTTGAGATATTACTTTACATTTCACTTTACTTTTTTATTAGTCAGAAATTTGGTATGTATGTATTAAAACCCTAACATAACAGATAAAGTACTTTTTAGTTGATAAAAAGGCCCTTTCAAAAGAAAACAATACAAAAAAATCACTTTCGTGGCCTAAAAATCACCTTCGTGGTAAAAACGCCATGAAGGTGATGCCACGCTGGTGACGAAAATATCCCTTTTTGGTGAAATTCTGGAAAGTTTAGGTATAATGTATAAAATAAAATACTACATCTTTATCTCGCACATTTTAGCGTTTCGAAAAGCTAGCTTTGATTTAAATAACTAAAATACAATGCATAAAAATGTTGTCCATGCAAGTGATCGATACACCCATGAACAAACTGAAACTTGGCAATTATATTTTTTCCCACGGCTCGATAAGTCCTAGATCCTACTTCTACGATTGCAATACATGGCCATCATTGAAATGAATCGATCTCTGTATTGGATTGTTGATGTTGTGTTTAACAGCAGCCGTTAAACTACGCAAATTTAAAGCACCTAAAATCGTGTGACCGCCACATTATGTCATTTTAAATTCAAAGTAATAATGAAAGGCTTTTTTTAGACTGTATACCGTAAAGTGTATTTGTTTGCGAAAATTTTGGTATATGTTATATACAGATACACCGAAATTTGTTAAAATAGTGCCCAAATGTTTCACTGCAACGGAAAGTGTGACACCATGAGAATACGAAAAATGGCCCCGTTTTTGACCTTTCATGTTAAATTGTAATAATATTTTTTGCGTCTATTATGACAATCTTTATTTATTTTGTAGCTTAATATATGTTTTATCCACCTTTCCAAAATTTATGTCTCTTTCTTTAACCGTTTAGTAAATATAACCGTGTGACCATCAAATTTGGCCTAAAATGAGAATGAGCCACATATTATAATTATCTGCATATCTCTCACAACATTGAGTGAAATAAAATAAAGATTTATATGTCCCATTTGTCCCGTCTATTTTTTCTAACCGTCGATAAAAATAACGTGAATTTAGTTATAGGTAACAATAAAATCTAGCACATAATTACTTTTACTTAGTAGGTTTTACAGGCGAATTTTAGGGGTAACAAAACAGAGAGAATACTAGCATTTCAAAGCTTTTCTCTAAGTCATGGGCAATGAATTTAGTAGTTTTTTTAATTGCGGGGCTAGTAAAAATACAGGATAATAAATAAAATTTGTATTAAGGTTTAGCTAATTACCTACTGCAGTAGGTAAAATGCGCAGTAAAATGTTAAACATTTTGAATGTAACGCCGAAAAAAAATTGTAAGTTTTTTTAAAAGTTTGACAGTCACGTGCCTCTATACAATATTAAATTATGTATTATTATTTCACTTAAAAAAAAATGTATAGAAACATTTTTTCATATATAAGGCAGTAAATATAAGTTCAAATTAAAAACATAAACCCAAATAATTATATAAAAATAATTAAAAACAGACATTGGCACGCAAATAACAATTTCATAGCATGTTGTACATTACGGTAATGATTTGGTTTATTTAAACGATGTTATATTTGCATTAATGCAACACACACGAAACATTTTTAATTAGTGAAATTTCATACCGTACAGTACACCCTAATGTAGTTATGGTTTATAACAAATGTGATTTTCCGGGTATTAAGGATCTCCGGATCAACCTCTATTCTTTATATTATGATTTTATTGCCTGAATTAAAATAAATATTGGTCAAATGAAAAGCCAAAAACACAAACAAATAAATTGAATTTATAAATAAATGAAAATTTAAGCACCTTAATAAAAATATGCGGAAAAGAGTTTATTCTCACCAAAGAGGGTCTATAAGTAAACTTTTTAATATGTTGAAAGGCCGACATTTTAATATGGAGTGTATTCTGAAGGTAGCTTATTTAAGCCCACTCCACACTATTCTCTAGGAAACAGAATAAATTCGCGTCATAGTGTGAATCGGTTATTTGCTATACATGCGTTGTGGTTTTAACGTAATTCCAGAATTAAAAATGGCTAACTTATTCTAGTATGAAGTTTCACTAATCTTAAATCACCTTAAATATAATTAATAAAATAAATTTGTATTCATTCGTAACACCTATTTACACGGCACATTTGTTAAAATAATCGTATCTAAACATATACGTGGAGAAATAAAATGTCAGTGCTCTTTATTTACACGTTAACTTAAATTAAAGTAAGGTACGTTTGATTACATGAAGAGTCGAATGTAAAGTAGTTTACTTTATAACATAAGAACAAGTGAATTAAAAAATTAACCAACTTCAAGTGAGCCTCAAAGTGTTTAAATTCTTCAAAGTCTTTAAAGTACTGAATCGATTTAGATGAACTGTGTCCTAAATAAAGTACGAACTTATATACCTACATAGGTTTTTGAAATTTGGTACATTGATTTGGAAACCTCAAATGATTATAATCCCATGTAAATAACTCGCAGTTCCAACAATATTCTAAAATATTGAATGTATAGGTAAACTCGATTTTGAAGTCGGTGAAAAAATTCAAACCCATTTAAAACAGTAATGAATAATTATAAAATATGTGAATCCTTTAAAAGGAGTACTCTATGTACCATTTGGTACCTACTTGAAGCAAAATGACCAACTCACGTTCAAAAACTCATTTTTCAGGCACTCAGTGCGCAGTATAAGTAATCTACATAGAATAGACCTATCTACTACACTACCTATTTCAAAACTTACTGATTTTACCAATAAGTCACAGGTTAAGACTGAGATGAACAAATAAGTTTACTACATGTTATTTTAGCATTCTATTCGATTGGTCATCTTTTATTTCAGTATGCATAATATTATGTTCTATTTTAGTTACTTTCGTTTTCTGCAATAATGTTTCCTACGAGCAATTTTATACAAAGGCGAATTTCGAAGCAGCAAACGAAGTTTAGTCGAACTATAAATCTAGAGCCACACCACGCCACAGTAATGTGGCTCTACCTTAAGACTGGTCTGATTATAGTATCTTAGGTTTGTGATGAGTCGATAAAAACAAAATCCTACAATAAAATTTAAATAGATGTCTAGTATACATACTATATGTTATAAGTGCGCTAGGATGTCGATCTCTGAAGGAGGTTGCGTGTGAGTTTCATTCAGAGCTGTAGACCCAGACACAGTGACTATGACTGGCTGGTGGTCTGTGTGGACGATGGTGACGAGGTGTTCGTCGGGGTCCTTCTCTATGGTCGTGTGTTCGATGTTGTTGTACTTTAGTTCGATGGGCTGCAGAGTATCTGAGACGGCGACGGGCGGGTCGGCGCGCGGCGCTCTGTATGACGGCGGGCCGCTGTATTCTGAACCGCACCATGTCGCTCCCGCTGATCCTCTGTGGATAGACATTTACTGTTAGATGCGATCAACGATATAATGCTTAAGCCGGTAATAGAAGTTGCTCCTGCGCTAATTACCTACCTATCAATTTAGCGACAAATTTAAAAACATTATTATATATCGACTTTAAGATCGCGTTTATAAGCGTGGGTGAAACTCGATACACACGTTTTACTTCTTAATTTAAAAACTGCTCTATATTTTGTTTATAAAAAGTAAAAAAAATATTTTGACGAATTGTGAACATATACGAGTATTGTTGAAGTATTGGAAGACTGTAGTTATATGTACATGTAGTTTCATCCCCGAAACTCGCAACAAATTTGGTTGAAATATGATACAAAGGAAGTCAAGGCCTGAAATACTACACTCTCAGTGTATAAAACCGCAAGAAGCTGTGTTGCTGCCAATAGATAAATGAGATTTTATTATACCGTCCTTATGAATAGCTGTATTCAATGGTTATATAGTCATGTCTCTACATATAATAAATAAACATGGCAATGGCAATATTCCAGCTTTACGAAGATTAGATTCTAAATAACATCGCAATATTGCTCGTCGCGCAGATTCTAAGCGAGTTTTATCCACACTTGAACAGAAATGAAAAACATTGGAGGTCGGAGAGCAACAAGCAATAAATAAGAAAAGGAACGGTCATGACAAAATCTCGGCAGATGTGTGTGAACATTCACAAATGCTCGCACGATTCCTAAGGGGTGTTTACTGTTTATACGTACTTTTATTTATACACTGTGTGACGGGGTTGGTGTAACTGTTATAAATTTCAGTAGCTCAGCTAGGTATTCGTTGAAATTTAGCGACTATATTTTCACTATTTTGTATGACTTCATTATCTTGTAGATTGTGGTCTCACTCTACAAAATTGCGTCTGACTTTTTTACAAGCAGAATCTGACGAATTTTATAAAATAATTAGCTTATGGTCTGCACTGAAGACATCCTGGGTCATTGTTGTTCACTTTTCCACAACGACTGTAATCTGGGTAGATTTTTTTTTACGTTAGCTACAAACTTTTGCATTTTGGTTAGAGGAGTAGATACCTACATAAATCCCACGATGGCCGATCTCATCCTAATATTATTTGTGAAGGCAATATCGTAACAATTTGTATCGTATTGTGATTGTATCGTACCTGACTAGACTGGCTGAGTTGGACCTGTAGGTTGGAGGCGGCGACACCGCTGGCGCACTTCTGTCTAAGAGAAGTAACCTGGAACCAAAGGAAATTATTATAATTTAGAAAGAAGTTTGACTTGGAAACAGTTTAGCGCAACACTGAATCGTTATAAATCATGGAACGATTCAAGCTCACTCTTATATGATAAGATAATGAAGCCTTTTCTCTCAAAACAATAATATTAGAGCGGACTAAAACGTGGAATTAGTAGATTTTGAAGTTCTTTTTCATTTATTTTATTACGTGGTTGCCAAGAACCTTGTAGTTTTTATTTTTGCTCCATGGAGGAAGTAAATTTCTATTTCATAATGAAACTAGTGGTCCCACACGCACTTTGTTGCGTCTAAAGTGTAACAAAAAAATTTCAACGTTGTTCTACTACAATATGCATAATTTATTATACATACATACTCGTATTATAAACTTTCTTGATGAATGAAAGACCGCAACAAAATCCGTTGCGTAATTGAAAGATCTAAGCATAGATAGGAATGGACGACAGACGCGGTGTGCGATTATTTTATTACTATATAGTGCAGAATACGAGTTTATCAAGTAAAGTACATTAGATAAGTACCTTCTACAAGTGTACGTAGGTATTCACTTGATACAATATCAAAGACATTATGCTACACGACTAGGTGGCTACCCAGTTACCTAAGGTTACATTTAAAATTAAAAGATATTGACTGTTGAATACACATACCTGAGTCTATACTCTTGCATGGATGCCTGATAAGTGGGCGGTGGCGGCCTGTAATGAAACTCTGGATAGAGCATAGCCGCGTACGGATGATGCGGGCGCGCGTAACTCGGCGGTAGACGGGGCACCAGCCGGCGGCACGACGCGCGACGCAGCCCGAGCAGGGCGCAGGGAGCGTCGCGGGCTCCCAGTCGCCACGCAAGACCGGCTGCTGTTACTAGCACTACGCCTATACCTGGAAAAGATGAGGGATCTATTAATAAAAATTGACAATAGCTTAGACATCTTGAGTCGAATGACAAGTGCCTGTGAGCTCACCATTCATACAGTAAAACTGTAGAGGTCTCAGCCGGAGACCAACCACGTAGGTCATTTAAAAAAATAGCTTAGACAGACGAAAAGCCAGAGTGATTTCACTGTAGAAAACATTTTATTAAAATCTTTGGGGGATTATAATATTTACCGATTGAAATGATGACCCTCCAATCAAGCATATTTTGTTTAGTGGTTATTTGTTGTTAAACGTAAACAACTGCCTTTTTTGTAAAAACTGCAACTGCATTTTTTCTTAAATCTAATTCAAAATCAAACAATGCTAAAATATTACTTGAACGGTGCAACAATGCTAAAATAATGCGCACAACACGCTGACTGGATGGGAAAAAAGTCCCATCGAACCAGTGTTACACGTGCGTGGATTACCCACCAACTCCGTTCGTATTTAGTTAATAACCTTTATCCTAGTAGTTATCAATAAAGATGTCATTGGTTAACAAATAGCCCAACAACTTACTACTATTACTAAGAGGTTATCGAAAATAGCTCTGGGTTCCATTAAATTGTCAACCAATGGCCACTATTAAATTTCAATACAGGAATAGCTAACTAAAAGCGAAGGGAACAACTAATAACTTTACACCTACGCGCGAATATTCATAAAAATATATAAGTAGGAAGCTTGCGAATACGTTTTTATTTTAACAAACATGTTAAAATAATCTTATTAATATTATAAACGTAAAAGTTTGTGAGAATGTATGTATGTCTGGATGTATGTTTGTTACTCTTTCACGCCTAAACAAGTTGACCGATTGAGCTGAAATTTGATATAGAGAGAGATAGCTTAGACTTTAGACATTGGAATAACACATTGGAAACAGTATTAATAAATATAAAAGTGTGGAATATTTAATGTTTTATCAAAAAGCTGCGCCCCGCGGTTTCGCATGAGTCGGAATATTGTGGCAAAATCTTACATCATTCAAAAATTTTTACATCATTGTGTTTTAAATCCTGGGTAGCACGTAGCACTGTACCTACTGATATTATTAGCAGTGTTATCTCTTACCATCAGGAATCAGGACAGAGCGTCTTGCTTGTTTTCTTACATTTTCAAAAAATCGAGATGAAAAGTAGTATATTATGGACTTACCTACCAAAATGTTCATAATACGAAGAGTGAATGAAAAAAATAATTTACTTTTATAAATTTAATAAAAAAACTCGTAGACGTCTACAGCCTTCGGTTAATGTCAAAATATCAAATATCGTTGATGACGACCCCTGAGAGTTTTCCGCTCTTACTTTAAGAAATAATTTCGTACCAGAAAATATCTAACGATAATTATGTAAAAGGCTTTCACATTACTAGATATTAAGTCAGCTTTTAACGTGAATTAATATTAACAAAAAAAAAATTACATAAACATATACAATATACATATTTTTACAATACACAGTGTTTGTAATAGAACTCCGCCGGAGTGGCTTGGCCGATTTTTAAGACTTTTTTGATTATTTTTTACTAGCTGCGCCCAGCGGTTTTACCCGATGTAGCCTATGTATTTTATATAAGCTATCTCTTTACCAAATTTCAGCTTAATCGGTCCACCCATTTACGCGTAAAGAAGTAATAAACATACACACTCACAAACTTTTGCCTTTACAATATATTAGTGTGAAGTAGAGATGAAGGCGAGATAAATCCCTACCTCACTTAACTGAAAATCGTGATAGTATGTTGCAGAGTGAATATAATAATGTGTATCTACATATAAAACTATAAAAACTTACAGTTTCAGAATAAATTAAAATTTAATGGATGCTTTTACCAGTAAACCATAGCCAATAAAGTTTTCTCGGAAAGAGAAAATCTAGCGACAGAGTATTTACTAATTTACCCAAGCTTCACCAACGGGAACATTTTAATATTTAAACTAGATACAATTTTGCTATAGGTGCAACATGTTGGTCAGTGCAAGTCTGTAAGTAATCAGCCTTTTAGCGCTTAACGTTATTTTAACGATTTAAAACTTATCGTGTATAGTATTAGTTTTAATCATTAAGTTTCAAACAAAACGTAGTTTAGGGCGTCCTTGGGCGATGATATTCGGAGGGTTCGCTGGGAGCGGTTGGAAGAGAATGACGGAGGACCGAGTTGAGTGGCGTGCCATGGAGGCCTATGTTCAGCAGTGGACGAACACTGATGATGATGATGAGTTTCAAAATTAGTCATAATAATATCCTGGGAGCAAGACGAAAATAAATGCTACGATTTTTTAACTCAAATTTCGTCGTATTTTGCTAGCAAGAAGTTTGCGCGCTGAAATAAATCCCTTAATATAAAATGCACAGAGGATCTGTCAGGGTATACTGTCGAAGCATTCATCCGAGCAACGAGCAACTGTTAAATAATGTTCCTGGCCGCAATCACGAACAACGCCGAGCCTCTATAATCCACATCCCGGCCTTAATTATTGCTACACAGCTTTATTAAAACTCTGTCAAAAACACCGTATAATTATTAAGAGATTACCGGGAATATCAACGAAACCAAATATTATGTTGTAACACAATAAGTTTCGGGTCCTTTCATTTTAAGGAATAATAATTATTGTACCTACCTATGAACATCTATGTAGGTTACTTTGATATTCCCGCTTTACTCATCAGATATACAGAGTTGCCTCTAGAAATTAGCCTATGTGTCATTTGTTATTTTACAAATTAGGCTTCCTACGTATCAAATTTCAATCAGATCGGTCATGCCGGTTAGGCGTGAAGAGGATATAAACAAACTCGTAAACTTTCGCCTTAATTAATAACATCAGGAGTCTATATCTAATTTTTAAGTTGATTGTGGAAATTAAATATCTTTAAGTTCGATTTAGAACATCACGCACCTAAAAACTTGAAGTTAAATTTCGAAGCACCTTGTTTGAAGTTGAATAGCTAAAATGTCATCCTATCTAACGTGAAAGTTTTAAGAATATAATATGGATGTATAGATGTCTATATATATGGTTGTTACTCTTTCACGCCTTAACGGGTGGACCTATTGGGCTCAAAGTTGGTATAGAGATAGCTTAGACCCTGTGGTGTAAATTCTTTTTGGCGCTGGTTATTACACCACAAGTTGGGGGAGGCGGTTCGATAGTGGACTGTATGATAAATTTGGTGGATAACAGATTACAGGTTAGAGGCAGGAAGAAGGAAACGCACGTACGTACCTCTCGCAGCTCCCAGGCTCCAACTCCGTCGATTATCCTTAGTTTGGTGCAAATCCAGTAGGTATCGTTATTTCACGTTCACTTCACACGGCGCGAGGTTAATGGCGACGGCCACGCGGCTGGTAAAAGAGCGAGGCGCGCGCGCGCAGGTGATCTCGCAATGGCGAAGTTAAGCGTTCTGGTGTGGTCGCTTGTCAACGGCGACCTCTCCGGCGGGCACCGAGTGACGTCACGTCATCGGCTTGCGATGTGATTGGCCAACGGCTCGTTGCGAGGAATCGAGGCACCAATCACGTACGTGCGGGTTTGGAGAGGGATAGGTGAAGGAAAGAATAATAAGGATATTTATGGCAAACAATATCCACCATCTCCCCCCCCTTGAAGGGTTCCCTTCAAAATGGTTAAAGGGATTAAAATGATGCGGAAAAATAAAAATAAATATGCGGAAAGTTAAAAAATTGCGGAATAAATATATTGCGGATGAGAAATAAGTACATAAATAGGGTGAGAAATATAATAAAGTTATTTTAAAAATAAATAATAATAAATCTAATGGTCACCCTACTGTAGCGGTAGCGGCGACAACTTAGTTGCCGGGCGAATATAAGATGAATCACCCGTTACTATTCTCGCGCAGTGCACTAGGCCGTCCTTGCCTGGAAAGACTTCCGAAATTCTACCTATCTTCCAGGACAAGGGAGGAGCATTCTCTTGGTTGAGAAGAACAATAGCTCCCACCTCCAGCGGATTGCTGGGGGTGTTCCATTTTTCGCGCATTTGGAGATTATGTAGGTATTCATCTTTGAATCGTTTCCAAAAGGTTTGAACGATTGAGTCCATAAGGGAATGTCTAGATAGCAGATCTGCCCGTTCTCCACTAACGTCAGCAGAGGGCAAGAAAGCTAGCGGTTGCGTAGAGAGGAAGTGTGACGGAGTCAAAGCGGTAGGTTCAGCGGGGTCGGTGCTTAGAACGTAAAGCGGCCTACTGTTCAATATAGCCTCGACCTGATTGAGCACAGTCAACATTTCCTCGTACGTGAGGATTTGTTTTCCAATAACGCGGAAGAGAAGAGACTTAATACTTTTTATGTTCGCTTCCCATATTCCCCCAAAATGGCTTCCCAAGGGAGGCGATCTCTTCCAAGTTATGCGGTGTTTGGCGAGTTCAGTATTAAACTGAACATAATATTCGTCAGATTTTAAAAAGTTAAATAATTCCTTTAGGAAGGATTGTGACGCGATAAAATTAGTTTCGTTGTCACTATAAATAAAATTACACGGACCGCGCCTAGATAGGAAACGCTTTAGAGCGTCAAGGAAGTGGCGGAGCTAAGATCTGAAGCTAACTCGATGTGTACGGCCTTGGTGACTAGGCACACAAACACACAGAGATAAGCTTTTTGGCTACGAACACCTCGTTTCCTAGCGGTCGTAATAAAAAGTGGGCCGGCGTAGTCGACACCCGTGTGGGTGAACGCTTTGCACGGTTCCACGCGGCAGCTGGGTAAATCTGACATAGCGGGAAATGTAGGCTTAGGATTAAGCCTAAAACAGCGGATACACTTGTGTATGCGGTTACGCACTAAGCGTCTAGCGGATAAAAACCAATATTTTTGCCTTAAGATGGACATAAGTAATTGTGGACCAGCGTGACTATGTTCACGATGGTACCAATCCACAATAAGTTCGGAGATATGACCACCTTTGGGCATAAGAGCGGGATGTTTATGAGTAAATTCTAAACTTGAGTACGACAGTCGCCCTCCGACTCGAACAATAGATTCAGATATAAAAGGTGATAACTTCCTAAGCGCGGTGGAACAAGACTTGTTCCTTTGAATGTTCTTTATGTCCATGGGAAAAGAGCTTCGCTGGACAGCTTGAATAATTTTATTTTCAGCTGTGTTAAGATCTTCTGCAGAAATCACATCGCTTCGAGGTAGAACCTTAAGAAAACGGAGCACGATGACTGTGGATCTTAGAAACTTTAACCACGAGGAGAACTTGGAGCCTAATGTTATGAGAACATTCTCATCTTCTGCCACGGTGACAAGGGAAGCACTTTTCTCTTCTGGCAGCTGAGCGTGACTGGGAGAGAATGGTACAACAGGCCAGTCTGCAACCGGAGCAGCCATCCATGGTGGTCCATGAAGCCACAAGTCATTGTCGACAATTTGAGATGGCAATAAGCCGCGGGAAACGAAATCAGCGGGATTTTCCGTTCCTGCAATGTGATGTACATTCTGCGAAGGAGATGTACTCTGAAATTCCGAGATGCGGTTTGCGACATATGTCTGAAATCGGTGTGGTGAGGAAGCCACCCAACATAAGGCGACAGTCGAGTCCGAGAATATAAATACGTTGTCAATATGACAACGCGCGGATAATGAGTCATGCACGGCGCGTAGTAACTTAGCGAGAAGCACTAGGCCGTTTAACTCGAGCCGAGCCAACGTAACTGTAGGCTTGGCCGAAGCGACGCGGGTTTTAGAACACAACAGCGATATTATGGGCGGCTGGTCACCATTGGTAACGTGAAGGTAAATCACACAGCCATATGCCTTTTCGCTGGCGTCTGAAAATGCTGCTAGCGAGATGCTAGAATTAGAATCCTCAATACCCACATGTCGCGGGAACTTGAGGTGCGATATGAGCGGGAGTTCCGATATATATCGGCGCCATAAATCGGCGATATGAGTGGGTAGCTCGTCATCCCAATCAATGTTTAAAAGCCATAATTCTCTGATGACCAGTTTTGCGTATAGCACTACGGGCCCGACAAGTCCTAAAACGTCGTAGATGCGTGCGGTCATGGACAAAATGCTCCGTTTTGTATAAGCGGATGGCGGTACTGATGTTGAAAAGGTAAACATGTCTGAAGCGGGTAGCCATCGCAGTCCCAGGATCTTGAAAGTGTCACCTTCATCGAACGAGACCGATTCAGATGTGCGATGTGAAACGGGGATGTGTTCCAGCAGCTCGGGAGAGTTGCTGGTCCACTTGACTAAGTCAAACCCACCAGCTTTAAACATCTGAATTAGCTCCTGTGCTGTCTTGGCTGCCCTCTCTACAGAAGGGCAGGAAGAAGCCAAATCGTCCATATAAATGTCACGTTCGATGATGTCAGCGGCCAGGGGCCACCTGTCTCGTTCATCTTGTGCAAGTTGGCGCAGAGTGCGCATAGCCAACACGGGAGAAGAACGAAGTCCAAAAGTGACACGCTCAAATTGCAGTGTTTCCAGAGCATCACTTGGAGAAAAGCGATATAATATACGCTGAAAACAACGATGAGCGGGATGTGTATATATACACAGATACATCTGTCTAACATCAGAGAAAAATGCGATGCGGAATATGCGGACATTCAACAAGATGTTGAATATATCGGTCTGCAAATTGCAGCCTTTATATAAAATGTCGTTTAGAGACAGGCCGGAATCAGTCACGGCGCTGCCGTCTAGCACGATGCGGACCTTAGTGGTGGATTTATCATCCCGAACCACCGGGTGGTGCGGCAGGTAATAACCTGGAGAGGTACTGTGTTCAGGAGACACGCGCGTCAAAATACCCTTGTTTAAATAATCGAGAATAATATCATTATATTGTTTGTGTAAGTCCGGTGATTTTATAAACTTCTTCTCGAGGCCTAAAAACCTCTTCTTTGCAGTTATGTAAGAGTTGCCGAGAACATGCGGATCTTCCTTGAAAGGAAGTTGTACCACGTAACTACCATCACTGTTACGCGTAGTGGTGGTGTTGTAAATGTCCTCACAACGTTGCTCATCGGGACTCAAATGTAACTTGGAAGGTGGTTCCTCGGTGGACCAAAACCTTTCCACAAGTTGGTGCAGCGGATCTGCGGTAAATGCACAAAGGGTATGCAACGCGGAGCGCGGGGATATGACGGGCGCGTTCCCCATCACTATGTAACCTAAAGTCGTCTCAAGCGCGATAGGCGAGTTGTTATTGTCTGCGGCGATTTTATTAAACAACAGTATTTGACAATACACATGCACGCCTAACAAAAGGTCGATGGGACCGGGCTCAGAAAAATCGTCGTCAGCCATAGGCAGGTCGCGCAGGTGGCAGAGGGCGCCAACATCTACGCGCGAGTCAGGTAACTGTGACGTAATCGAATCTATGACCATAGGCTGAATATGATACTCGTCATTATTGTCGAAGCGCGACATAAACCTAAGTGACGTCACACCTAAGATTTTTTGAGAGACCCCACCTATACCTTGCACCTTGGAGAAGCGACTCTGCGAAGATATAGGAAGCGACAGACGCTTACTACAAGCGGCGGAAATATATTCACTTTGAGAGCCTGGATCGATAAGGCACCTCAAAAAGTGAGTGCGGTTCTGATGGTCTATGACCTTTATTTTTGCGGTAGCCAATAACGCAGTTGTTATTGTGTGAGAAGTGTGATCATAAGAAACAGTACACACTGACGTGTTTCGATCATTAGCGGAAGCGGGTTGCGGTAAAATATTATTGTGCACAGTAGGAGCGGTCGGCGAAATAATATTATTAGTGTGCGCAGGCGGCACATGAGCGGTATCGGGTGAAAATTTTAAATCATGCGCAGGAGAAGCGCTGACTGCGGGCCGAGGTTGCGACTCGGTAGAAGCGGAAGGCTTAGACGCGGCGTGGTCATAAGCATGAGCGGTAGCGGGTGAATTATTATTTGAGATTTTAGTCTCCATATTTTTATTATTATTAGCGGTCGAATTAAAATGCAATAGCGAATGATGTTTGCGTTGGCAATGTGAGCAAGTATGTTTTGAAATGCAATCATTTGTCTTGTGCCTAGTACTTAAACAGTTGCAACAAAAGGAGGTACCTTTTATAAATTTAAATCTTTCGTGCGGGTTCATATTGGAACGGAAAACAGAACAATAATACATATGTGTGTGCGTACGTTGGCACAACGAGCACGAGCCTCGCTCATCACTTGTACCGCGCGCTAAGTCCGTATTAACAAAAGTCTTGGTCTGCGGTTGCTTGGTACTAGGCATAGGTACTTGAGAGAGGCGTGGCTTCTGCTGCGTTTGTGGCTTAATAACAGATCGCGATAAAACTTTACTCTGTTCCTTTACAAATTCAGTTAAATTATCGTAGGTAGGAATACTCTCTTTGCGGTAAGTTATTTCAAATAATTTAACAGTCTCCGAGTCTAGTCTCTGTAATGCAAGGTGCAAAAGAATGAAGTCGGTTAGGTCGCTAATATTTAATTGTTTAAGGGCGGCCACAGACGTGTCAAATGTATCAAGAAAAGATTCCAAACCCGTAGCGGTAGTTGAAGCTAACTGTTTAAAGTTTAACATCTGATTTATATAAGATGATGCGAGTAATCGGGGATCCTCGTATTTGTCCACGAGTGACTCCCATATGATGCGGTAATTATCAGCTGTAGCGGGCACCCGGGCGCAGACAGACGCGGCAGAGCCTGTTAACTTACCTACGAAATAGTAGATTCTGTCACTATCTGATAGTAGCGAGTTTTCATGCACGGTGCACTTAAACTGCTGGTAAAAAACAGGCCATTTGCTAACATCACCATCAAATGATTTAAGTTCAATTGCGGGGAGTTTAGGTTTAGATTTATTAATGTTGGTTCGCGTGGACACAGATGTCTCGCTAGTACCAGGAGAATTAGACGCGATTATTTGTTTAATGAAACAATACATAACATCGAAGTTAGTCCATTCCTGATACCTTACATTATGCCGCGGATTTATCTTTAGCGAACATTCATTGTAAGAATCTAAAACCTTCTCAAAGTTATTACGAAGTTCGTCTATATTATAAGCCGAGCGCAGCAATGCGTCAACATTAGCGGTGGAAGGTTCGGATGATACCTTTATAGCGAGGTCGTAAATGCTTTGAAGTCTAGAAAATAGAACCTCCCGTTTTGACTCCAGCATTGCTTGCTTTATCTCGTCTTGAGTACGTGCCCTTTCGTCATCAGAACCAGGGCTTTCGTTTTTATTTTTACTCATTGTGATGAGTTCTTAAATAACAAACGATAAGAAATATATAAAATAGACAAAACTCGTAATTTGTATTAATATAATAAAGTTATATTAATTAAGGAATGCACGTCTCTCGTTCCTACACAAGAACAATAGGGAGCGATAAGGAACTGTCAAGCGAGGCAGAGAGACGGCGCGGCGCGGCGGCGCGGCGCGTGAGTGCCGAGTGCCGAGCGGTGAGCTTACGTACTTAGCTATAGCTAGCGTTATAAAAGTGCGATAATGGAGAACGTACTTTTCAAATAATAATGAGAAGCTAATACGAACGAAAATGGATACCTACAAATTTACACAATAATAATGTAATTATTTCTAATGAGAGAAATATTACTTTGCGGTTTTACTAACAAGATAAAATATATATTATAATAGTATGCTCAAATCTTATGCTGAATATAAGCGCGGTGCGGTAATATTTAAGAAGTAAGATGCCCGTGCGCGGTGCGGAAATAAAAGCGGGTATGAAATGCAAGCGAACAACTTACGATAAAACTTATATCAGCAGGGTTTGACCAACTAATTATAATATAAACAAGTATATGTAAAGAAGTAATATAAGATTTACATAAAATATAAATACTTATAGAAAATATTCAGAGGCGGAAAGTAATGAAATAAAGGCGTGGGCTAATAGCACAAAAATATGGCGGATGGACGGCCGGGTATTTTAAGCGGCCCCGGGTCCAATTTGGCTATCCCGGTTCGTAAGGACCAACACTTTATGGTGTAAATTCTTTTTGTATCGTTATTTCACGTTCACTTCACACGGCGCGAGGTTAATGGCGACGGCCACGCGGCTGGTAAAAAGAGCGAGGCGCGCGCGCATGTGCTCTCGCAGTGGCGAAATTAAGCGTTCTGGTGTGGTCGCTTGTCAACGGCGACCTCTCCGGCGGGCACCGAGTGA
Organism: Hemithea aestivaria; assembly: GCA_947507615.1. Taxonomy (NCBI): domain Eukaryota; kingdom Metazoa; phylum Arthropoda; class Insecta; order Lepidoptera; family Geometridae; genus Hemithea; species Hemithea aestivaria. The sequence continues at coordinate 3,481 of CANNRZ010000059.1, read as the reverse complement.
CGTCACGTCATCGGCTTGCGATGTGATTGGCCAACGGCTCGTTGCGAGGAATCGAGGCACCAATCACGTACGTGCGGGTTTGGAGAGGGATAGGTGAAGGAAAGAATAATAAGGATATTTATGGCAAACAATATCCACCACCCTGGAATAAAATATGTAGGCTACAGTAAAGCGAGTAAAACCGCTGGGCGCAGCCATCAATAAAAGAACATTTCTTCGATCGAGATTAATGTGGCTAAATAAATTAGCAAGCCAAAATGATCAGTTTCACCAAAGAAGCGTGAACCGGGAAGCTCGCAGAATGAGTGACGTGAACAAATTAAACGATCCACACAATAGATCGCTCGCCTGTAACAATATCATCTGTCCCTAACGCTAATGAAAATCCAATTAATTCCGTTCCCAAACAAAGAATACGTAATACTACATGTAGTTTGAACAAATACAAATGAAGCATCTATAGTAAGCCTTAAGCCTACACACATGTCTATTAACCTTGTGTCTTAAGTTTTTGTAATGGATTTCAATAAAGAATCTATGTTAGATACATATTATAGTATGTAAAATTGTTATTCGTTTGAATACTTAAAACATCCACGTACCTCTAACATGCACGTCTTGAAATACATTGTGATTTTATTCATTATAGGTAAGCTTTTCACCACGATCCCACGTGATATTAAGCGACGATGCGGACGTAGATGGTAGCAGACTAAACCTAGGAGGCGGGATAAATTCCTCTTATTTGCATAAATTGCACAGCAACGATCGTGTATACGAACTACGAACACACCCAATAATAATACATGCACTTACTATAAGTTATAAGGCTTACTACGGGTGCTTCATTTCTGTATACAGTAATCTAAGTCCAATAGCTTTTTCCGTCGACGGTTCCCAAACTCATTTGAAGTTTAATTGAAAACTTTGGTCGATGAAGGGCGGTGATGTAATGAGATTTGGGCCTGTTATTGTCATATGCACGCCGCATATCAGATGAGGCGCATTGTTTCACTCGTAATTACTGGTGGCCGCCTGTTAGCCAGTCGGACCCCTTTCATTTGACTTATGAATATTAAATCTAATGTACACGCACAGACATCACGTTGATATGAAATACTAGCTGCTCCGCTGCTCCCAGTGGCTTTACACGCTGTACAGCCTATATGTTATTCCAGGGCTTAAACTATTTCCGCCGGGGCCGCGGATGAGTGCTTTGGCGTACCCGTTGCCCCGGCACTATGGCGTCCCGCAGGAACACCCCCAGGTATTTTAGTGGGTATCCCCGCCGCTACCATCTTTGGCGGGGGAGTCCCACATACCGCCTCACGCCCCCCAGCGTAACGCATTTTTCCTGGGTCAAAAAAAAGGCTTAAACTATTTCTATATACTAAATTTCAGCTCAATCGGTCCACCCGTTTAGACGTGAAGAAGTAACAAACATACACACTCACAAACTTACGCCTTTTATAATATTAGTATGATGCGAGCTTGAAATGTCGATATTATTTTAGTAGTAAAATTAAGATTTGATGAAAACCTTTTTCTTAATATGTTCTATATTTAAAAAAAAGGTAGCACTCCGGGAGTGCCGGCAGAAGTGAAAACTTCAATATTAACGTCGTGTTTAAGAGGATTTATAGTGAGGGAAGCCCGGTCAAGTTTAGGTATATTAGCTGAGCGCGACGCACACCAATGCATCACTTACGCGGCCGAGTAATACAACATGTAGTCGCTTGGAATAAAATGTCTTGATCCTATGCAATGCAAGTTATTTGTTGAAATCATTAAGTCAATATGTAGGTATTAAAGTTTTAACCCCCGACGCAAAAACGACGGGGTGTTATAAGTGTTTAACCCCCGAAGCAAAAACGACGGGGTGTTATAAGTTTTTAACCCCCGACGCAAAAACGACGGATCATTCCCTTTTAGTTCCCTAGTGGATCTAGTGGGAACTTCTTTTCTCAGTAGTTCCCCTTTTTTTGAAAAGGGGGGAGGGGGAGGGGAGGGGGCAGGGGGAAGAGAGGCGGAGGGGTGAAGGGGTAGGGGGAGGGAGGGAGGTGAGGGGGAAGGGGGGAGTGAGGGGGGCAGGGGGAAGGGTGGGGAGGGGTAAAGTGGGAGGGGGAAGGGGAACGGGAGAGGGGAGGAGGGATGGTGAGGGGGAAGGGAGAGGGGGAATTGGAGGGTGAAGGGGAGGGAATGGGAGGGGAGGGGAGAAGGGGGAGGGGAGGGAAAGGGGAGGGGTGAGGGAAATGGGGAGGGGTGAGGGAAGGGGATGGGGATGAAGGGGGGAATAGGAGGGATGAGGGCGGATGGGGGATGATGGGGGGATGTGAGGGGGAGGGGAATGAGGGATGGGGAGGGGGATGGGGGGCTTAACTAGTAGAATACAACGCACTATGATAAATTTAAAATTTAAGATGGCCGCCACCAAAAAACCGCTAATTACATATTTTGAAAGCGCTGCGTTGGGGGTTGTTTTTAAATTTTTAATTTAATTCACTTGTTGCTATAGTAAGCTAGCTGTGCGGCGTGCGCATGTTTCTCTGTCTCTCTCTCTCTCTCTCTATCTCTTATAGAAAGCAAGCCAGATATTTTCATTTCTATTTCGCATTGAACAGTGTGGTGTCGCGACGATTATTTTGAGTGTATACAGGTTTTTTGTAAATAATAAATCATGTAAATCGTGGGAACTTCGTTCCATCTGGGTGTCTCTTGACACCTCTCAAGTTTTTTATTATTATACTAGCTGCGACCCGCGCTGTTACCCGCGGCACAGTTATTGCCGATAAAACTTGATTATAATAATTTTGGCCAAGTGGGGTTACGGCGTAGATTTTGGCCAAGTGTGATAACGGCGAAGATTTTTGCCAAGTGGGGTCGATGGCGAAGATAAGTACATGATAAGTACGCTGTCATGGAAGAAATGAAAGATCTTGAGGAAATCTACATTTCAGATGACAGCTGTCAAACTTGATATGTCAATATCTCAGAAAGACTTTTCCATGACAGCGTACTTATCATGTACTTATCTTCGCCATCGATCCCACTTGGCAAAAATCTTCGCCGTTACCCCACTTGGCCAAAATTATTATAATCAAGTTTTATCGGCAATAACTGTGCCGCGGGTAACAGTGCGTCTGATACATATTGTAGTAGATAGGAGAACACATACATTTTTAAAAAACTTGAGAGGTGTCAAGGGACACCCGGATGGAACGAGGTGCCCACGATTTACACGATTTATTATTTACAAAAAACCTGTATACACTCAACAAAAATAATCGTCGCGACACCACACTGTTCAATGCGAAATAGAAATGAAAATATCTGGCTTGCTTTCTATAAGAGAGAGAGAGAGAGACAAACAGAGAAACATGCGCACGCCGCACAGCTAGCTTACTATAGCAACAAGTGTATTAAATTAAAAATTAAAAAAAAAACCTCAACGCAGCGCTTTCAAAATATGTAACCCCCTCCC
>CANNRZ010000058.1:0-23048 GCA_947507615.1 Hemithea aestivaria | reverse complement strand
GGTAACTTGATGCTCGCATATGATTCTGATAGCGACTTGGCCACAGCTGAAGTAAAGGTAAGTGTTCACGTTGTTAAGCTCTGTCCATACATCGTTACATTTTGTTCGTGTCATTTCACATTGACTTGTTTCGTCGTCCTTGACACAGAGTTTGTCTTCTGGCTTCAAATAGTAGATGGGTCGTTGCAGCATACACATCAAAGTTACGTCGTTGAATGGAGTGCAGCGTTGCAGTTCGTTAGTAGACATCGGTATGTAAACATCTTTATGTAGATTGATAGCGATGTAAGAAGAAATGGGTTTAATAGTCACCATTGATTCTCGTAATTGTTGTGGTATAGTTATGAGCTTGAATATCTCATATGAGTCTCGAGTCACCAAAGGTATTCTGATCTCAAAAATGAAATATTTCTTCTTCATGATGGCTTTGACCTTCAGAAGATGATATAGTTTCCTCAGATCGATGTGAATGTTGTCGATAGGTAGAGTTAAATCCTTTGATAGTTGGCCGGAGATAATGTTAAGTTCATCGATAAGTTGTTGCGGACTCAGCAAATGTATGTTAAATTTTCCATAGTGGATTTCTGTAATAGTTTCGAGTAAAGTCTCTTGTAGATTTCGCAAGTTGGTTAAAATGTTGTTCGCTATTATAGACAGCATTATGAAGTCATTCTTTGTTTTGATGAGTGTAATTTGAGTCGCCAGTGTGTTCGTGGCTTCAATTAAATTGTTAACGTGCTCCTTGTACTTGTTATATTGTTTGTTTATGCTCGATTCTACTCTCTTGAGGATATTGTTTTCAGCTTCTATTATGGAGGTTTGATTTTTCCACAACTGAGCGAGATGTTTGTCGTTTTCCTTTAGAGCATCGATTTCTTTTTCGTATTTTTCAGCATATCGTTCGTCCAATACGCCAAATAAGCTGTTAGCTAGATATCCAACGCCGTCTATGAGTCCTCTTCGACGTCTGCGTTCGGAGACCTTGTTGCCAAGCAGCATGTTGCTGTAGTAAGTGAGCTCTGTGAGCCCATGTTGCAGTTGGAGGAGCACTACTTCGCATTGCACATGTCTGTCTGATTCAAAGCATGATTCGTTGAGTGTAGTTATGTAATTGTTATAGGTTTGTATACCTTGCCAATACGGATTCATATCGTAGTATACGATAAGCTTCCACTCGTCGCGTACAAGGTGCATATCCGTGACCTTGTCGAAGTAGATGCTTTGATTGTTGTTTATGTTCGTAAGGCTGTAGTTACAACGAGCGGGCGAGATGAATGATAACATCCACAGCATCGTTGTGATAAAGTTGCATAATCGTTTGCATTTTCTTTGTTTTTTAGGTTCGTTTGTTCTTCCAGATTGTTCTTCGTTGCTCTTGATGGTTTCAGTTTCTGTGTTTTGTATATTTTGTTTGTTATCTTCTTCGTTAGTTATAGGTAGTTTAGATAGTTTCGTTGTAGGCCGTTTCAGTGTGCCGTTTTTGGTGCGGACCGTCACTACTCGTACGTAGCCGTCTTTCCCAGGGTGAAGTTCCACAACTCTGCCGAGAGCCCATTTTCCGGGTGGCAGGTTGGCGTCGTGGATCACGACAATATCGTTTATCTTCATGTTTTCTCTAGGGTGTCGCCATTTGCTTCTTGACAACAGTTGTGTTAAGTACTCTGACTGCCATCTCTTCCAAACGTCCTTGAAGATTTTTTGCACCAGTTGCCATCTTGTTCGTTGATCTGTTTCAGTTTCGATAATAGTTAAAGTTGGACCGCTTGAAAGGAAGTGCGACGGTGTCAGATAGTCGATGTCTTCAGTATCTTCTGTTAAAGGTTGAAGAGGTCTCGAGTTCAAGCAGGCTTCCAGTTGTGCCAGCAGCGTAGACAGCTCTTCAAAGGTAAGTTTTTGTTCCCCTAGAACTCTTTTCAGGTGGTGCTTCAGGCTTTTCACGCAACTCTCCCAGAGTCCGCCTGCGCTAGGCCATGAAGGTGCATTAAAATGCCATTCAATGTTCATGTCTGTTATCGCTGAGTAGAAGTCAGGGTCAAGTGTGTTCTTAAGATCGAAGTATTCTTTCGTTAAAGTGTTGTTAGCTCCATGGAAGTTTGTCCCGTTGTCACTATACATGTGACGTGGAGCGCCCCGTCGTGCCGCCAGTCGCCGCAGAGCTGATAAGAATGCAGACGGACTGAGGTCGGAGACGAGTTCCAGATGTGCTGCCTTCGTCACCATGCACACGAAGACAGCGATGTAACCCTTAGTGGTTTTTATACCTCGGCCTTTGTTTGATTTAACTTCCACGAATCCAGTGTAATCAACGCCCGTGTGATAAAATGGTCGGGTCGGATTACACCGCGGCGCCGGTAAGTCTCCCATCAGTTGACTATGCTGTATAGGGTTTTGCCTTCTGCATTTAATGCAGTTGTAAATTCGTTTTTTGACAGCCCTGTTGCCGCCAATTATCCAGTACTGTTTTCGTATGTTCGCTGACGTAAGACGTGCACCACCGTGGAAGGTAAGTTTGTGTGCTTGATCGATGAGTAGTTCAGTGAAGCGGCCGTCGTGAGGTACGATGACGGGGTTTTTCTGTTCATTGTCAATGTTGGCGTTGTTTATTCTACCTTTCACTCTGAGTATCCCCTCATCGTCTAGGTATGGGCTCAGAGGTAGAAGTTTGCTTTTTCGATCAAGCTCTTTGTTTTGTTTCAGGTTCTTGATTTCGTCTTCAAACGAGGTAAGTTGTACATGTTTTATTAAAATGTTTCTTGCTTTTCTAATTTCAGATACAGTTAAATGCTTCGGCCGGTTGACGTCACGAGTTCCTGCGCGTAGTATCCAAGCGATAACGCGAGTAACCCGAGTCAAACAGCTGTTTCTCGTAAGTAAGGTTTGTATTACGTCATATGCAGGCGGTTGCACGGTGACGTTTGTTTGTAGTTTTTTCAGATCTTCAGTAGTTTTGTGAGTTTGCGGTTCCTCAGAAGGTAAGTAGTTTGGTAGCCATTCTGGCCCCTCCCACCACAGTTGATGGGTTTTCAGTTGACTCGGTGAAATGCCACGACTGGCACAATCAGCTGAGTTTTCTGAGGACTTCACGTAGCGCCAGCAGTTTGCTGGAATAACTTGAGTTATTTTCTTCACTCTGTTGGACACGAACGGCTTCCAGCGATTGGGGTCTCCTTGTAACCAACCCAATACGGCCGTTGAGTCAGACCACCCAAAAATGGTAATCTTGTGGTTTGTAAGGCTTTCTTGAACTTTCAGCATTAGTTTTGAGAGTAGTTGCGCTGCACATAGTTCGAGCCTTGGTAGAGTTATTGGTTTCTTTGTAGGTACAAGCCTTGATTTCGCCGCCAGTATCACGACTGCGTTAGTTGTCTTGTTTTTGCAATAGATAACGCAAGCGTAGGCGTTTTGCGATGAGTCACAGAAGCCGTGAAGTTCAAGGTCGTCTCCCTTGTTGACTTGTAGCCATCTGGGGATTTGAATCTCGTTGATTTCATGTAGTTCCGTTTTAATTTTCTCCCATTCGTTGTTTACAGCCACCGGAATTTCGTCATCCCATCGCAGATCAAGTTGCCACACTCGTTGAAACAATAGTTTTAGTTTTGTTGTTACAGGGCTCAGCCACCCCAGTGGGTCAAAGATCTTCGAGATTTCCGAAAGCAGCTTCCGTTTGGTGACCTTGGTTGATGTGTTTGGTTCAATTTGTAGTTGAAAGTTAAAGTTGTCTTCGTTAGGACTCCAGCGTAGACCCAAGGTTTTAGTGGACTCTTGGTGCTTGAAGTCGAATGTTTCTTGTTCGTCGTTAGGTTGTGTTTCGAGTAGTTCTCGATTGTTTGATGACCACTTCCTCAAGGGGAAGCCTCCGGCCTTGAGTAAGTTTGTAAGGTCGGTTTTGATCCTTGTTGCAGTTTCAAGGTCAGGTGCGCTGCATAACAGGTCGTCCATGTAGAAGGATGATTCCAGAATAGCAGCGGCTTCAGGGTAGTTGTGTTTTTCGTCACTTGCAAGTCGTTTCAGAGTCATCATCGCGAGGAACGGGGATGCCTTGAGACCGTAAGTAACTGTTGCTAGAGCGTATTCTCGTAGATGTTCGTTAGGTGTGTCTCGCCAAAGTATTTTTTGAAATTTTTGGTCATCTTCATGACACAAAATTTGACGAAACATCTTTGATATGTCACCAGTGAGTGCAATCTTGTACATTCTCAGTTTCAAAATTAGTGAAAATAGATCAGTTTGTAAATTTGGGCCACTGTACATCAAATCGTTGAGGCTCAAGCCCGACGAAGTTTTAGCTGATGCGTTGAATATGACGCGAAGTGGCGTTGTTGTGGAGTCGGCCCGTTGCACACAGTGATTCGGTAAATAATAGCTCGGCGTCTCGTTACAAGTACTTTCATGCATGTGTTGCATTTCCGAGTATTCCGACATAAATTGTTTATATTTTACAGCCAAGGATTTTGTTTTGTCAAATTTCCTTTCAAGCTGGTAAAATTGTGCTGTTGCTTTCGGCTTGGAGTCGCCGAGTTTTTCGTTGATGTTTTCGTGAAGAGGAAGTCGTACGACGTAGCGTCCGTCTTCGTTGCGTTTCGTTGTAGCTTGATATAGTTGTAGGCAGTGAAGGTCATCTGTAGACATGTCGCCGCCTTCAGAGACGTCTTCAACTTCAACTAACACAAACTTATCAACAGAACAAATTTCCGAGACTCTTTTGGCTCTTTTGGCTCTTTTGGATGCTTTATTAGTACTAAATATGTTATGTTACAGTTACAAGTATATAGTTAGAATATGTAATACGAGTCCGCACATCATAATATAACATTATTGTTACGGTAGACCGTACACGGACCAACCGTTTAGGCGTGAAAGAGTAACAAACATGCATCCAGAATCCAGACTTCCATACATTCTTACAAACTTTCACGTTTATAATAAATAGGTAGGTATTAGTAAGATACATGGCTTCTCTTGAGGAATTTTCTAAAATATATTTTGCAAATTTATATTTAAAGATTTGACTTCTAAATATATAAAAGGAAAGAGTGACTGAACGACTGACTGATCTATCAACGCACAACCCAAACCGCTGAACGGATTCGGTTAAAATATGAAATACAGATAGGTGTTACGATGTAGCCCACCGTTAAGAAAGGATTTTGCCATGCGGGCAAAGCCGCGAGCATAAGCTAGTTTATTTATATGCTAGAAAACGCAGGGAACGTACCATATCTTCAACAGTGAGAGTCCATACTCCATGCGGGGTTTCCCCCCAAGTGGCGACTGATGACATCGGCCAGTTCACGAAACCAGCGCTCGACGTATCCTTGGGACGCTGACTTAGCAGCTGTACCTTTGTACCTGAAATATTGCGAATAGACTGTTCTAAAAGAACTACAGGGTACTTACCGGGGGTAGACTTCCTTTGTAGGAGGTCGTCTGGGTGGGTACACCAACAGTGCCAGTTATTCTACCGCCTGAGCAGTAATGTGCAAACATTGCTGTGTTTCGGTAGGAGGGCACTGTAGCTAGTGAAATTACTGGGCTAAAGAGTCTTAACATCTTGTGACTCTTGAGTAAGAAGCGTTGGTGCAGTGCACCTAGAATTGCACATCATTGTGAAATTCTGGGTTGCACTGTACTGATTATGGGCAGCGTTATCTCTTAACATCAGGGGAGCGCTTGCTCGTCTTCTTGCTTATTCACATAAAAAAAAAAACTAAGATTAGATAACGAGAATCAACCGTCATCTGTATGTCTACAACGGGTGCTGCAATACTTCGGCCATATTGCGCGCAGAAATGGTGACAATCTAGAGAGGCTTATAGTAACAGGCAAAGCAGAGGGCAAGAGGCCGGGAGGAAGAAGTCCTAAACGATGGTCAGACCAGGTCACGCAACAGCTGGAAATTTCCGTCAACGAAGCACTCCACACTGGCGAAGAGCGGGCCCAGTGGAAGAAAATAGTTTGGACAATGCAACATGAAAGGAGTCACGATCCTCAACATTGAGGGACCGACAGAAGAGAGAGATTGCGAATATAAATAATAAATAATAGGTGACAAACAAACAGAAGGCCCACCTGAGGCTACCGTCGCCTATAGATATCTGCAATACCAGGGGTACCGCTGGTACGTTGCCTACCTTTCACGACTCTGTTCACTTGCCTTTTGAAGAGTCCCATGTTGAAGCTCGATGGAAATACCGCAGGCTCATTCGACATCATAAAAACATCATTATAATAAATAATATAATTCATTCAATAAAACCATGCTGTTCAAACCATAACTCTGAGCCTTGAGACATCACAAGTCACGAGTGTTAGAAATTGTGATACATAACGATTTAAATGCTTAATAAACGATGCGAAAAAGCAAATCAACCAAATTAAAAAATAAACAATATAAGAAATGACATAGTCTATGGCACTATGGTCTGACATAAGTCATGATGACAAGGCGGCTAGATAAAATGTATGTGATAAAATAGCAGAAAAATAGTAAACTATGTAATTGCCGAAAATATAATACAGTTCAACAAGTAAATATGTACTTTTATTCAGGATCCTGTTGGTATGTATGTTTGATACTATTAGTTCAGAAGCGGGATGAACCTGACGAACGCTAACATGTCCAAATGCTGTTAGTGGGAGCTGTTCGTGACGGAATGGATATTGAAAGAGATTGGGTATGTTTTTCATTAATAATAGTTCTAGTGAGTTACTAGGTAATTGTAGATCGATCTGGAAATTTGGCTGAGCGGTGAAATGCGCGTCAGCGATGTGCACTGCTTTGCGTTTACGACGCAACGCTATGGTGAGTTGGCAGCAACTGGTTGTGCCCAGGTATTTATTTTGCTCACTTATTATTGTGTTTAATATTTTGTATCAAACGATAGCTTTGCTGGTCTGTGTAGTTCAGAGTTCGGAAGTCTAACAAATTTTATTGGTTTAATTTTTTGTAGTGTAATAATAATTACACACACACATTACAGTATACTTAATAATAATTAATTATTAAAATAAATAAAACGGACAGTTCTACCTCTATATTATGGTGGGTTCGTGTACAATGTCCTACACACATATTTTGGTACCTACATTTTCTGTGAGGTACTTGATTAGACAAGTTGTTTTGTGTTGCTGATATTTTATGTGATATTGCTCTTCGGAGCAATGACCTTTATGTTAAATTAAACTAAATTTTAACAAACCTTTACTGTAATCAATGGTAAATAATAGTTATTTTGCTATAGCGAAGTTGCTAGAATAAGCAAATTTTGCATAACCTTATTTGATTTGGTGAGAAGATAAAGGAATAAATAAAATGAATTACTGTTCATGTTAAGGCGTTTCTTGTCATGCTTGAGGAGGTCAGTTTTGAAGATGGGGCACTGGCCGCACTGATCTGTCAAGTTTTGCTTCTTTGTCAAGAATAGCTGATAGTATAATATATTTTGAATTTTGCTAAATTGTACAATATGTTTTCCAATGGAAGTAAGAGAATCTTACTCTAGCATTTATGATGAAATTATTACTGACCATATCCTTATCGCAGACTTTCCTAGCACAGTGTTTATGATACCTTGAGAAGGTGGACATTAGCAGAGCTGCGGCACCCAGCCACACGTTGGAGCTACAAGCAGAAAAGAGGAATGTTCAACGTGTGGGTTTTGAGTACCTTCTTCTTGGTCGTAGCCTCATGATTGAGGGACGTGATCATGGTGCCTCATCAGCTTTGACACCACTTCCTTCCATCGATGCCGGTCCTGCGCCATTTGGATTGACGCTTGTAGGGTGGCTCCCGTAGCATCCTGGGTCACATGCGTCCATCGCGTGGGTGAGCGCCCTCTACCTCTCTTCCCTTCTACACTGCCAGTAAGGATAAGTCTCTCCAGACTGTCTGGGTCGCGCCTGACGGTGTGTCCGAAGAATTTGAGGACTCTCTGCATGCAGATTGTTGTTCGAGTACTTAAGGTATTATGAAACTGTTTGTCAATGTTACCTACAAAATATGGCATCGGTTCACATTAAGTTCATTTTAGACTTTGTAACAATTCGGTTCGTAAAGATTATTTTATTAACCTTCTATGCTTAATACTGAGACGGAATGTATAGTGTACCGTAAAGTCTATTACTATAGTTATTAATCAGTCATATTCCCATTGGCAATTAATAATAAATCTTGAAGCTTAGCCCCTGAAGCAAGGAAATATGATATTAGAGAACCATTTTTAAAACTAAAACATTGAATGTGTTTTAAGTAAATTATATCTGCATTAATTATATATATCTGTATACATGTAGAGATGATGTACCTATACCCAGTAGGTATTGACACAAAGTATTTTTACATTTGAATTACTATAGCTATAATATTGGATACAGAGTTTTCTAGAATCAAATTGAATTTTAATATCAGTGAACCAGAACAATATTTTGGTTCAGAAAGTAAAAGAAAAAAAAAGTGTTTAGTGAAATAAAATGACAGTAAAAGCACGGCTTATACTAAATGTTCCCAATGAGGTCAAAGTGACTGTGATATTATAATATTGTTCTGTCAGTCTTAGGTCCGTCTAAACATAACATTGTACCTTGAAATGTGTCTTTTATTATTATTACAATTTGCATGCTGAAAAGCGGACTGTAGCAGACTATTATATTATAGAATAGAAAACTCCTTATTGTTCACACAAATACAGCAATATAAACTTGGAACTAAGGTTGCACAGAAGGAAGTGTTACGATTGGCAGTCTTATCACTGATGGCGATCTCTTCCAGACAACCATATTATAATAACTTGTTATCTTTTGTATACATACTCTCGCAATGAATAACTTTGAAATTTGAACTTTGAGTATATAATGTAGACTTATTAATAAATGTAGTGTATTCCACAATGAATGATGTTGACTCATCAAATTGATATTTTATGGATATATATTCTCACATATTATTTGGGAGGCCTACAGCTATGGTGCATAAATAAAGTAGTGAAGAGCCAATAAATAGCTTCCACATATAAAGTGATAACACCATTATATGCAAAAGGAATAAGGATACAATATTATATAACAGATGACATATTATCTTTTTGGAAGGGTTTACATAATTCTTATCATAGACTTGAGTAAATGAAATGTATGTGTACAATCATTTGAATGCTCTTAGGGCAGGTTGTCTATTACAGAATGATTTACGGGTTGCCACCAAACTACTAATGGGGGGATTTATACTGCTCACTACATAGCTCAGATTTCATATTATTGAATGGTACAGAAGAACAAATAATAAAATAATTTTGTGATAATTTGTATTCATAGTTGGAATTCTGGATTTGCCCCAGATGTCATAAAGTAGAATTATTGTTATGACACTACATGATTTATAAACGTGAGCATGTAACCTTTTGTAAAGAAGACATTTTTTTAATTATTGCAATTGTTACTACCTACTTTCTATGTAAGGCAGATTTGAAATTTAATTAGGTAAATTATTTAGATATGATTACATTTAAAAGTAACGGTATGCAATGGTTACCTGTCGTTTGAACTATCTAGTACCATCTTTATAGGATAGTAGTATCCAGTCATTAAGTTAAGATTACTAGTAGTACTAGTTTAAAAGTATGTTCAGGCTACCATATTTACACATTGTTTGTTGATAGAAACACTTCAAAAGTAAGTGTGAAATTACATGATCAGTAAATATCAATGGTCCATCTATGAATGTAGTGATCAATGAATATCAATGGTCCATCTATGGTGTGTATATCTAGGATGTGTATATGAAGTCACTTAAATTATATAACATTAAAGCATGAAGAGTTTTGTGGGAAGTATTATATAAATGAGAATTTACTTAATATTTATTCATAGGTGAATAAGAATTGTTTTAGATAAAGATATAATTAGTCTTCCACACTGTTAATAATATTATTTTGAATGAATGGTAAGAGACCAACAAACAAATGATGAACTGAAACTGTCTTTTACTATATATGTAAATATAGGTTACATATATACACATTGGTATACATGCACAGAATGTTCTCGTTTAGATCCATTTGATAACTAGGTGATATAGTAGAAGGCATATCAAATATAAAGACTAACTGACAGTTTATATTTGGAGGACCATAATTAAATATTGATGATATTGCATTTTATAATATAATATGGTATTAAGTTTCATTTCACAAACTTAAAAGTTAACTAATAATTGTATGAGCTTGGATGAAGAAATTCCCACAGATTCGAGGTCCTTTGGCCGCGACAGACATAACCAATGTAAACACCACAATGCATGACAAGTGATGGCAAATTTTGGTATTGTCATTTAGAATAGAATGTTGTTTTTAAGATTTGATGAATTGGGTATGTTGATATTGTTCAGACCTAAATGATGGTACATTTCTTCATGCTAATAAGATGGTGCTCTCAAAGGGAGTCATTGTTCACAAATTGTCACTATCATATATCAGTAACTTTCTGAAGGGACTTACTTTATGTTTTGGACATCGTCAAGATAGAAAATACTGTTGTAACCGGTATGGAAACTCAATTTATGTGGAATTACTATGAAGCATTTGTGTGACTGTACAATTGTACAATGTCTATATTATTAGCAAGTGTTAGTAAAGAGTTTGAGTTGTTATAATAATTAACAGTTATTGACATATATATTGAAAAAATGGCGACTTGTGTATTATGTATGGGTTATGGGAGTCCGTTGTGTTCTTATGTGAATTACATTAAGACTTGGTGACTGTTACGAGTTAGAACTCATACCTACAATAAAATATATATGTGACCCTGGTGAGGGAGTAATATGTTGAACTTATACCTACTATAAAGTATATATGTGACCCTGGTGAGGGAGTAATATGTTCTAAGTTGGCCAGATTTTATCTGGCAAAGTTATGTAAATGTGACCCTGGTGAGGGAAATATCTGTTGTAAATTGGCCAGAGCTGGCAATGTTTTGTAAATGAGACCCTGGTGAGGGAAATATCTGTTGTAAATTGGCCAGAGCTGGCAATGTTTTGTAAATGAGACCCTGGTGAGGGAAATATCTGTTGTAAATTGGCCAGAGCTGGCAATGTTTTGTAAATGAGGCCCTGGTGAGAGAAATATCTGTTTTAAATTGGCCAGAGCTGGCAATGTTTTGTAAATGAGACCCTGGTGAGGGAAATATATGTTTTTGGCCAGAGTTGGCGAAGATTGATGGCTAGAGCTGCCAAAGTCCCGGTTGGCCAGAGTTGGCGAAGATTGATGGCTAGAGATGCCAAAGTCCCGGTTGGCCAAAGTTGGCGAAGATTGTTGGATAGAGCTAGCAAAGTAATCAGTGGCCAGAGCTGGTAATATGCGATGATGATATCATATGGTTCAGATCAATATGAAGATTTTGTTGATGAGACACCGACACACCGTAACAGACATTTGACTTCACTAATCGTACTATGATATCAAGAATGCAACAGCAAAGCATGAGAATCGTTATTTAAGAGAGACAAATCTTAGTGCTAAGCAATGACCTATCGAGTTTTCCGGAAAATGATTCAGTCTTCAAGAAGTTCTAAATACTGGAAACGCAGATGAATGAGGTATTGTTAGCTTAATTTATATGGTCATATAATATCTACTTGAATGTAATAGAATATCTATGGCCTTTATGAAGAATAATGGTTGCCAAGGATACTGTTGCTCATAATGTCATCTATGTTTTAATTATTGAAATATTATGTAAATGCAAGGAAATGTATAAAATGAAGATATACAAACAATTCTGAAGATATCAAACAAGCTTTCAGATGTAATATACTAGGAATAAAGAATATCCTTTATAGATCAAAAACGTTGACCAGAAGGAAAATCTGCTATACCTAGCAAATAGATCAATAAAACCAAGATGAATGCCAATGGGTATTGTACACATTATATCATAGACCGATGATAAAGGATATTTATAAACAAGACAAGGACATTGATTACATTGAGGTCTATGCTCCAGTGGTCTACCACTCGCCTATAAGATACCTGATCGGATGCCAAGAAGGAACTAGAAACAGATACACCAAATGGATGGAGTCACAGCATTCTTACTCAGCAAAGTTACTGAAGAAACTTACATTTAAAACCTGGTTATGAGGATGAACATTATGATTGTAAACTAAATATGTCAATGTATAATAGACACGAGCCAGCGAACAAACTATTGGCACAGACAATTAAATATTGCTTTAGAATTTGGGATGCCTTGCTCAAGAATAAATCCATATGTTTATATTGTAAATGGAAAAGATGTGATTGTTATAGCAGTATAATATATCGATGATATAGAATAGATCTTTATAACATTGAGGAAATGTCATAAATTATAAAAAGAGATACAAAAATAAAAAAGGAAAGGTACCTGAAGGATTTAGGAACAACCAAACATTACATTGGTTCCAGAATATCACAAGAATACAAAATTTAATTTCAATTGAATAAGCAATATATACAAAGATATTACAACAGTCAGCCCACTAATGAATATTGGGCGGCATGAGGTATCAGAAGGCAACAATGCTTATGAAACTCGTCTATAATGTACCTAATTATAATGGAAATGTTACCAGTTGTTGTGATGCAGACTAAGCAAATGATACTGAAGATAGAAGATACATATTTTCACTCCCATTATGCCATAAGCTAGAATTATGGAAAACAAAACATAGCCTTATCTAAAGTGAAGCATATTATGGAAAAAGTTATGCCATTTGATAAGTCAATGTGATAATATAGATGGAGATGACTGGAAGCTCCTTCGTCGGCATATTAGCAGATGACTGTCTTTAAATAAATAGTCATGATAAAAGTAATCAAAATTATAATATCTCTTTAATAAAATGCCAATTTCACTAAGAAAGTAACTTCGCATGATAAAAGACGTAGTGCCATTCAAACGAAAAATTAATTATGACAATAAGATGTAAACATTTTAAACTTAATAAAACAAACAGCAATATCCATGAGTTTCTTGCTCGTTCTTCTCATGGAGGTGCTTTGCGAACGAGCGGTAGTCATTTACTAACATAATTCTCAAAAAAAAAAAACGTGTTAAATTTAAAATTAATTAACTTGAGTTTTTCTTTTATTAAAATGATTTACAACAACACAACGCGAATATGAAGCTTAACTAAAAAGTTTTTATTTAATCTAAATCAAATTATTGCTCTGTACCATTAGTTGTCGATATTTTAAAAAAAAAATGTACTTGCTCAAATGTATTTACTATCCCGAATACGATGTACTGTCGGTAGTATGGGGACATACACCAACAAAGAATGGCCGAGATGTGTTTGGGGATAGGGACATCCCCATGGCAGAACGGCCGATTGTTAGAAATTGTGATACATAACGATTTAAATGCTTAATAAACGATGCGAAAAAGCAAATCAACCAAATTAAAAAATAAACAATATAAGAAATGACATAGTCTATGGCACTATGGTCTGACATAAGTCATGATGACAAGGCGGCTAGATAAAATGTATGTGATAAAATAGCAGAAAAATAGTAAACTATGTAATTGCCGAAAATATAATACAGTTCAACAAGTAAATATGTACTTTTATTCAGGATCCTGTTGGTATGTATGTTTGATACTATTACGAGGTTATCGTAAAAGTCAGGCAACCTAGTTTTTTAGCAAACAAAGATGACCACAAATTATGTGCTAAGGTAGCCAATTCCTAACTGTTCCACTACGAAGAAAGATGCTGTCCCACAACCTTTACAGTTGAGGACCTTTATGAAGCCAACAAAATAGCCGTAGAATTGCATCAATACTCAGTAAAACAGATCAGTCATAGAGGTATTTCCCGAAGATAGAATAAATTACTCGCTAAATTCAAAGAACTCAGCTATTAAACTGTTAATAAACAGACTATAAAAAAAAAACATTTTGAATTACCTTGTGGAGAAGTAAGATAGATCTCAAGCGCCCCCCGTCGGCTGTACTTGACGTTAACAATCGCCTCCACATGCTCCAAATAATTCACCGCACATCCATCCACTGGGATCTCGATATCCACGCTTTCCCGAGTGGAAATATGGGCGTATTC
Source organism: Hemithea aestivaria (assembly GCA_947507615.1). Lineage (NCBI taxonomy): Eukaryota > Metazoa > Arthropoda > Insecta > Lepidoptera > Geometridae > Hemithea > Hemithea aestivaria. The sequence goes on along the minus strand of CANNRZ010000058.1, from coordinate 8,953 downwards.
TTCATCAATACTAGGAAGAAGGATAGAAAGATGTAAGACATGGATCTTTTGGCGTGTGGTAAAATATAGAACTAGAAAATTTACTTGTTAAAATGATGAAATTGCGACTGATAGCGCTACGCTTTTATTAAGCAAGATAAAATGTGTGACAAGGATCTTTTGGCGCGTGTTTAAATTTAGAACTAGATAAGTACCTTATACTTACTACGATACTAGCGCCCTCTCATTCATAATATTTCTAACATGAATTGATTGAAGAGGTACAAAAGTAAGCAAGAAAAATATAACGATCGCTAATTATAATTGTTAATTAATTCGATGTTGCTTCGTTTAAATTATAAAGTTGGCAATCGCGGTTAGTAGAGATTTATCTCGCGTTAAATCAACTCGTTCAGTCAGTCTACTACTACAAACTTCATTTTAGCGCAACTGGGATGCTGTATGGAGCCAGGTTTCCTCTCCATTCCGCGGACTTCTTGACCGCGTCTCGAAAATTATACCAGGCGCGCATAAACTAGGCGGAGTATTAGCGCGGCAACGCAACGTGTCTCGTGCCTTGAAAACTCATTTATTTATACGCGTGTTCAAACCCCGCCCCCGAATAAATCGCAGAATTCATTTCACAACCAAAATAACCGGGCGACATACAATTGTCTCACTCACACTCGACATATTAACGTATTCTGTCTTACTCTAGCACAGAAACTCCCAAACACCGATGATAATAATAAAATTATCCGTTATCGATAGTTCGTTTCCCGCGCCGCGGTTTGAATGAATGACGTCACGACATTTAACAAGAGTTAACTTGCGTTTAGCAACACGAAACACACTTTAAACCAACCACTGTAACTAGAGACCCCATCCCTTTTGAATTTTATACATTAAAAAGCTAATCGAGGTCTAGTTAAACTGGATTTTAGCAAACACATGGTCGGGTTGACGCTCTGTTAACAGAAACTTAACGAACGGTTTACTAGGGTTACATAAGCTGAAAGGAAGGGATATTAAGGTTTTTGAAAAACGCGGTCTTGTTGGTTTGGAATTTGCAGAGGTTGTTTGGAAAAGTTTCGTTCGGTTTCGTCGGTGGATTGTCGTGCAATTTTCGCTTGGCAGGCAACCGTAAACCGAACAAAGTACTAGGGGAGCATACTTACGGAAGAGCTTCGAAGCGACACGAATGTTTGTTAGGGACGGTCGTCCAGTTCAAGGCTGCGTTCACTAACCTTCCGGCGTTTATAAGGCCGAAACCGAAGCGGACGTCAAAATGTAGGCCGACTCTGAAAAAATAACATAATATTATTTATGTTCTAACTTATTTTGAAATAGTTTTGTTCTTATTTATGATACATAGTCAAAATAATTATAAAATCTTACCCATTAGTTTCCCATCCAGGGTTTTGTGATAACGGGAAATAGTCCGATGTCCAAACGATTAAATGTTGCACGTCACGCCAAGTTAGGTTTGGACTGTAATTAGGACGATATTATTTTTAATTAAGTTGCTCCTTTTAGAAATAAATAAATAATATTAGTCGAAGCTAAATATTATTCATTATTCTTTTGTATTATAGAAATAGTGATTGTATACATATCTGGGGGCACGATAGTGCCCCCGCCAAGTCGAGCGCGAAGCAAGCACTGCCGTACCATCCTTTACAGGAATCATTTCGCCGCATTTTCAGGCCCCTATTTGAGAACCTCTGGATAAGACCAGAACACAGAAATTTTCGTCATCCAGTAAGCTATAATTACATACTTAAAATCCAAAATTTCAAGTCTGTAGGTCATTAAGTTCCGAAGTTAAGCGAAAGCAAAGTTTCGCATTTTCGACACTCACTCACTCACTCACTCACTCACTCATGATCATCAAAATAGAACTAGTACTTCCCATAAACTCAGAGAGCTGAAATTTGGTACATACTTAGAATTTATTGTATAAGCCATAGGAAAACTAAAAAAACATGCAATTTCGGTCTCGTTTTCGAGATAATTCATCTGCATAAATAACTTTGTAATCTCATATAAATGTATATATAGGATTACAAGTTACATTTGCAGTCAATGGTTAAAATTGTGTAAAGCTTTTATTTACTTTCACCTGTCTGTCTGTCGGCCTTATAGTAACCTTATAATATAGCGTTTCTACAAAAAGAAGTGAAATCCCACCAAAAACATTCTGTAAAAAACTAGCCAAGTCTCGATGGAGCTGCTTGTTTATCTCTAAAAAAGAATGAAATCTAGACAAAGTCGTGCCAAGTCTAAGATTTCTTACTGCGATTTCTTTATTATTATAGTTAACTAGCTGACCCGGCAAACATTTTTTTGCCATATAAATAAAAAATTGATAATTTAATTATTATTGATAAAATAGGAATGATTAAAAGTTAATATGCGAGTTACACTGAGATAGCAAAATAATAATTGTCAACGTTACTACTACTACACTTGATGCATAAACAATAATGATGGCCGACAACTGTGTAGGGAGTGAGAAAGAAAGGAGACCGGCTTCGTTCTCATCCCTACTCCGTGGTGTTTACTGAGTCAGAAGTGACACCTGTAGACATCTGGCGGGGATAACTAATTAAATGACGATTGATCAGTTTTCGACCGGAGAGGAAAAATGATTAAATTACTAAAATGGCTATTAAAAAATAAGGGTTGATCGTAGAAGGGTGAAAATTGAGGATTGTATGTATTTTTGTATGTTGTATCATAAAAAAATAGAAATTAAAAATTTTGTTTAAAAAATTAAAAAATAAATTTAGGGGTGGACTACCCCTAACATTTAGGGTGATGAAAAATAGATGTTGTTCGATTCTCATAGATACCGGATAAGCACAAACAATTTCATCAAAATCGGTCAAGCCGTTTCGGAGGAGTATGGCAACGAAAACTGTGACACGAGAATTTTATATATTAGATGTTGTGTGACTTGGCCGTTGAAGGGTACACAAAGGGACAAAACCAGATGCTCCATGACACTTGGATCGCCTAAACATAAGTATTATTGAAATACGCAGCTTTATCAAGCCTACAATTGACTGGTTATTCAATCAACGTTTTCCAAGTGGCAATTTTCTATCATGAATGGTTAGCGGACAGATTGGTGCAATGGTGTCATGGAGCACCTGGTATAATATAATATACCCTTGTCTACCCTTCAACGGCCAAGTCACACAACATTAACTATAATAATAAAGAAATCGCAGTAAGAAATCTTAGACTTGGCACGACTTTGTCTAGATTTCATTATTTTTTAGAGATAAACAAGCAGCTCCATCGAGACTTGGCTAGTTTTTTACAGAATGTTTTTGGTGGGATTATTTTTACACTGAATATTTTAACAAACGGCTTTTTAAATAATATGGACACGTTATAGGCCAACATAACTGTACTAAACCTTTGTGACCAAAATGTCATTATTGAAATTTGGAATACTGACTGATAAAGTTAATCACTGAAACCTTCGTTAAAATGGATTTGTACAAAGTACAAACGATAAAAATATCGGTTATTATACTAGTAAATCTATAATATTTCTATGATATATTGCTGTAGTATTTAGTGACATACTTAGCCTGTAACGCCAGTGCCACAATACCAGCGGCAAGTGGGGCGGCCGCAGAAGTTCCAGTGTGTTTCACTGTACAAGAATCTTTGGTGTCTGTTGTAGCCTGTAATATGGGTAATAACATAAGTTTATTCTAATTTAAAGTAATCTTAATAATTCGATTGAATTTACGAATTAATTAACATAATGTTTCTAAAATTCAAAATTATTACAACTAAGTTTAATTTATAATAATGATTGAATAACTTTTAAAACCGTATTTAAATACGTAGGGCACACATACTTTTGTGTTATGACATATTTTTCAGATGATGTGCGATTTTTACCTACTTTAATTATAAAGCTTACGTCACACTAAGCCGGTAATCCGGGACGGAATTTTTGTAATGTTCTAGTTTGTATGTAACCTGTCACACAGGCGCGGATCCAGACCATGATTTTGGGGGGGGTCATCAGCTAGAATTTTTTTCTAAGAATTTTTTTGGAGACACATTTAACGTAGTCTTAAAAATCTTACATTTTTCAATACGAATGATGCGCGTTTTGCTTGCTCCGAGTAGCAAGGAAACTAAATATTCTTATTTATAGAGCGCGAGCAGCTCGCTGCGAGCGCCGAGAAAATTTTGAATTTTTCAGCACGAATGATGTGCGTTTAGCTTGCTCCGAGTGGCAAGGAAACCAAATATTCTTATTTATATTTGTGCGAGCAGATCGCTGCGAGCGCCCACAATATTTTAAATTTTTCAGCCCGAATGATGTGCGTTTAAATTGCTCTGAGTGGCAAGGAAACTAAATATTCCTATAACCAAACATAGAGCGCGAGCAGCTCGCTGCGAGCGCCGAGAAAAATTTGAAATTTTCAGTACGAATGATGTGCGTTTAGCTTGCTCCGAGTGGCAAGGAAACCAAATATTCTTATTTATATAAGCGCAAGCAGCTCGTTGCGAGCACAGAAAATTTTGAATTTTTTAGGACGAATGATGTGCTTTTAGTTTGCTCCGAATGGCAAGTAAACTAAATATTCTTATTTATGAAAGCGCGAGCAGCTCGCTGCGAGCGTTGAGAAATTTTTGAATTTTTTAGCCCGAATGATGTGCTTATACATAGCTTGCTCCGAATGGCAAGTAAACTAAATATTCTTATTTATAAAAACGCGAGCAGCTCGCTGCGAGTGCCGAGAAAACTTTGAATTTTTTAGCATAAATGATGTGCGTTTAGCTTGCTCCGCGTGTCAAGGAAACTAAATATACTTATTTATAAAAGCGCGAGCAGCTCGCTGCGAGCGCTGAAAAAATTTTGGATTTTTCAGCACGAATGATGTGCTTTTTGCTTGCTCCTAGTGGCAAGGAAACTAAATATTCTTATTTATAAAGCGCGAGAAGCTCGCTGCGAGCGCCGAGAAAATTTTGAATTTTTAGCACGAACGATGTGCATTTAGCATGCTCCGAGTGGCAAGGAAACTAAATATTCTTATTTATAAAGCGCGAGAAGCTCGCTGCGAGCGCCGAGAAAATTTTGAATTTTTAGCACGAATGATGTGCTTTTTGCTTGCTCCGAGTGGCAAGGAAACTAAATATTCTTATTTATAAAAGCGCGAGCAGCTCGCTGAGAGCGCCGAGAAAATTTTGAATTTTTAGCACGAATGATGTGCGTTTAGCTTGCTCCGAGTGGCAAGGAAACCAAATATTCTTATTTATAAAAGCGCGAGCAGCTCGCTGTGAGCGCCGAGAAAATTTTAAATTTTTCAGCCCGATTGCTGTGCTTTTAGCTTGCTCCGAATGGCAAGTAAACTAAATATTCTTATTTATAAAAGCGCGAGCAGCTCGCTGCGAGTGCCGAGAAAACTTTGAATTTTTCAGCACGAATGATGTGCGTTTAGTTTGCTCCGAGTGGCAAGGAAACTAAATATACTTATTCATAGAGCGAGAGCAGCTCGCTGCGAGCCAAAAAAAATGACTATTATGCAAAGACGACATAAAGCGCGAACAGCTTGCAGCAGTTAATATAATCCAATGAATTCCAAATATGAAAGATATTGTGCAGCTTGTTACGAGACCCTAGGGGTAATTCGTAGGCGAGGACCGAAAAAAAATAGCTAGGTAAAAAAAAATTATGAACTTGCACGTAAACCTTGCTGCTAAGAGAAAATTTACTAATTATAACTATGAAAATAGCGTTAAACCAGTGGATATGATCGGATTTTTTTTCGACTAGGATTTTGGGGGGGGTCATGACCCCCTTGACCCCCCCCCCTGGATCCGCGCCTGCTGTCACATATAAAGCGAACGCGGGCAGGAACAAAATGAAGATCGCGACCGCTTTACCGTTCCGTCCCGCCTCAGTGTGACATAAGCTTCCTACATAATATTATTATGTAGTAAGTAGGCACAACATATCATTAACAACATAAATTGTGTGAACCTCTTACAATTTTCTGGTCAGTGTAAGCTCCAGAGGAGTAGGCAGCAGCGAGGGTAGAGGAGCAGATCTCACCGTACCAAGGGAACTTGCCGTGCTGGGACGCGCTGCCGATCGATACCGTGTATATTGATGACGAGTACCTGATGAACATGGGATAATACTAATAAATATTTATTTATTGAATCATTATTGCAAACTTATGCGAAAATATGACCTTGGATATTAGTAGAGATAAACTATAATGGTTGCGCTCAATAAATACTAAAACGATTTTGTATATTACAAACACGGTAAAGCTCTTTACCGTGTTACAAACTCAGGGTAAATTGCCCTGAGATAATCTTGTTAAAACAGCAGTCCATAACATGTCCATTAATAAAATGTCATTCATTAGCTTTGATGTGTTCAGCTGCTTCTGATAAAATAAATTTAAATCAATTATTTTTGCATGTATATATATATTTAAAAAAAAAGGTTAGTGGTAAGTTCTGCATACCCATCACAGTTGCAGTTATCTTCATGTGCTCCGCCATTTCCGTTAGCCCAAATATAAATAGCGCCTTTACCACCTCTACCCTGCAAGAAAATATAGTTTAAATTTTATATCATGGAGCTATATTTAATTTGCTTATTATAGTTTTTTAACATACAATGGTAACTCCTTTCTTGAAAGCCTCCATGGCTAGTCGGCCGGGTCCCTCCACTGTCCGTCCATCGTCATTAGGGCCCCATGAGGCACTGTAGATGTCCACCTTATCTGCTGCATATGCTGCAAGAAGCAAATATAAAAATCGTGTGACACCAAACACTTGAAGAAAAAATCACATTCTATAGATCCGTGCGACCATCTATACGCTTATGATGCCCTAGTACTTTTGGTGTCTGAATCGTCGAGAACGTCGCTTGGCAATTCACGATACCGACGAAACTCGACATTTCCCCACTCAGAGAGGACGAAAGTTGTGTTATCGACTGACTCAACGCCACGGCGTCGCGTCGCTTCGTGTCCGTTTCGAATTCGGTAACTATGATGCCGATCCATAGTGCCCCGCGGAGAATACGATTCGATTTCTCAACATTGCGTCCAAAATACTAGGCGCACATGAATAATGTAGAAGTAGTCTCGAATATACGCTACTCGGTGAGTGACGCAGCCCGGCGCGGCGAGAATGCCACGAGGCCACGATGCATATCAATGAGTGCGAGCAAGACACACTATACATGTACTATGCGCATTGCGCATGCGCGGTTCATAAATACATAATAGTATTCTGTGACTTTGTGAAGCACGATGCGGTGCCACGGGCGATGCGGTCGCGTCGCGTCGCTTCACATAGACGGCATATCGCTAAAGTACTATTTGGTATTCTGTGTCTGTCGTCTGAATGTAGACAGCAACTATTTCATAAGTGTAGATCGGCCACCATAGGATTTTTGTATTAGAACCGTGAACCGACATAGTTTATCTACAAGATCCACTGGGTGTCTCGTGCGCAATGCACATGTAGGCGCATAGTTAAATTCTCATTCAAAGAATACTGTTGACATTCTGTAGGTACACTTGTTTGAGAATTTGACACTAGTAGCTTAGATAAGAAAGAAGTGGAGTTAACCCCATAGGCAAAATTAAGAACCTACTTGCGAGCCATTTAATTAGACTACTCACATTGTGTCAAATTCAATTCATTCATTTATCTCTCTATTTCCCTCTGGAAATATACGAAACAAACAACAATTCAAGTATAGTCACACTTAACACAATACTCTAGCACCCAGAAAAATTGGTCACATTTTTGCTTTTATAGCGCTTTAGGAATCTAATGTAGGCTGTTCCTATTGTTAAAATTTAGTCCGTGATTTAGCGTTTTGTGGAAAACGACGTCAGCGTGTGGCCAGGCGGCAGCTCTATTGCCACCAACGTACTAGGCGCACATAAACTGGCAGGAAGTGAAATTTGAAATTATCTTCAAAGTTTGTTCGATTTTCGTGTCGTTATTAGTTTGATGAAGCGGTGAGTTTGCTCACGGTAAAGGGCAAACTCACCGCTTCATCAACCGCGGTTCGGTACAGTTTTTCTAGGAGTTTAACAAGAGATATAATAATATCTTTTTTTACCAATAGCTTCGCCTTCAACCCTGTCAGTAATCCGTCCGTCAAGCATGCGGACGCCGCCGATACGAGCGCCCCAAGCGACGCCCACTCCGCACTTCACATTGTTAGCTGTCATTGCTATCTGTGGAAAAGACTCTGTTAGGAGTTAGGATAGCACTTGGCACCTTTCATCTAAAAAGTAACGCTTTAAAATTAAATGAGTTGCGAATTATTACTCAGTACTCAGTTCTTATAATTGTGCAGTTTTAAATTAACTTTATTTGCCAAACCAAGTAGTTCTGCACCTACTACGATAAAATATAACTTAAAATCAATACTTACTTCACCAGCGCACCTAGTTCCGTGTGAATTGGTCATCACTTTCTCGTATCTGGGCGTCGGGTCGGGATCACTGTCGTTGCTATCCCAGCTGATTTCCGCGTCCTTATACAATGAATGGAAATCTTTGACTTATTACATAGGTGGAGAGGACAAAAGAAAAACAAACATTTGTAAGAAACAAATATAAAACAAGTGAAATAAATTAAAAATTTAAAAAACCCCCAACGCAAAACATAATTAACCATTTTGTGGTGGCGGCCATCTTGGATTTTAATTTTTATATAGCGGTTTGTATTCTACGCGTTAAACTCTTTCATTTGATACCCATATTGATGGGGTCATGGAAGAAAAAAGTAATCCGCCATTTTGTAGCGGCGGCCATCTTGGACCGATTTCCACCAAACATGGCTGGCTAAACATGCATGCAAAATTTCAGCTTAATCGAGAACTGGGAAATGGATCAAAATAAACTTGCAAGATTTGATTACAGACAGACAGACAGACAACGGAGCCGAGTGTGCC
>CANNRZ010000056.1:0-15001 GCA_947507615.1 Hemithea aestivaria | reverse complement strand
ATTGCTATCAATATATTTTCAGGCGTTTATTTTTTAATTTTAATATATCGAAATTCGCAGGATGTAATTTTTTTTAAAGAATATAAAAGTTTTCTCTCACCCTTCACGCCCATTTTCATATATATTCAGTCGTTGTCAAAACAGGTCAATTTTACTCTCAGCAAACATTTTTTTCACGACTCACCTGATTAGGCGACTCACGTATGAATATTTACTATCTTGGCAAGTGCGTTACATCGTCGACCGCATTATCACTTACCATCAAGTGAGACCGCGTGTACAAATGCAAGCTAATAAAAGAACTAAAATTACGTTGCTATTAATTTACTTTCAGGCGTTTAATATTTATTTTAATTTCTAAATATATCGAGTTCAAAGGGTATTTTTCGAAATATTTTGGATGTACCAGGAAGGTACATTTGGTACAATTATTTCACATCCAAAAAAATTATTAGAGTCATGGATTTTAATAGATACAAGTGTGGCCGCGCTGGAAAGCATGCGTCGTAGCGCGGCCACCTAAAATATGCTGTAACTCGTAAAGTAAAAGGGTACTATTTTTTTCCTTCGAGGTACAGATGGTACATTTTTTGCACAATTTTGTGACATTACAAAGAACTCATGTTGTAAGAGTGGCCGCGCCCCAACGCAACACTACCTTCTCGTCAATATGTTATGTATCAATAGGGACTACTTTCAGGATATGGCCTTTTGAAAAGGAGTGATAAATTGAAAGAAGTATATTTAAGACACTCAATATAAACTTCTTTGCTAGAGAAAATATCAAAATTATTATAAAGAATGAGTACTAAGCTAGAGCATCGTCGGTTCCGCGTCATCTTTCTATTGACGGCCTTTAAACCATGATTAAATAAAACATCTGGGCAAAATTGAGTTACCGAAACATACACTATCTGTGTATATGTATATTTAGCTGATATTTAATTCCTAACAAAGTATAACAACAGTAATACCAGCGGTATTTTTTTTTTAATCAAGTTGTAATCTGGAGCAAAAATTATAATTTTTTGACACAAAATCAAGTTAAAATCCATACATATAATAAGAATGGAAATTTCTCCCCATTCATTGTGATCCTTTACTAAGGTGAACTGTGAAAATACGCATATGAACAAAACGACGCGAAAAAGTCGCTTGCGCGATCTAATTCGTAAAACATTTTGTCAATTTTTCCTAGGGAAACGTAAAATAAAATAATAAAATAAATAATAATCATTTATATCAGACACATCGCCCCTAATTTACATCAAAAATTCGAAATAAAAGTAATAGAATATAAAGTAAATTCAATTCAAAAAAAAATAGTGCCAAAAACGCTACAGACGCCATCTATCGGTGTGGCTGTAAACTTGTGGTTGACCTTTAGTTTAATTTGGGCTAAATTTGTAAATAGTTTGTGTCACTGGTGTGGTTAAACAACACCACCGATTTGAATAAAATTTTCACTAATACGTTGCAGTTTTCTCTACTTGAACCTTAGTCTTGGTTTTAGTCAAATCGGTTCATAAATAAAAGAGTTATATCAATCTAAAGATTCGCATATAAAATGCTAATAAACAAGAAAGGTAGTCATAGGAACCGCGTAATCAAAAGACAAAACCTCATCGAGTTTGGGCTCATTTGATTCGTCTTGACGAGTACTTTGATACTATATAGTAACCAGGGTCCGAAACGGAGCTGGAAGGTGGCCATAGGAACTCCGTGATTAAAAGAAAAAACCCCATCGAGTTTGGGCTCATTTGATTCGTCTTGACGAGTACTTTGATGCTATATAGTAGCCAAACAAATTAGAATTCATTTAAATTAGTAAATGTAACTTATTTCTCAAATGAATCAGCGCCAGCGGAAAATAATCTAATGTGCGCATGATGCGTGTAAATATCAGTAATAAATATCTTTTTGCTGCTTATTTTTAATTTCTAAAACATGTAAAATCATCTGAAGATAAATAGAAAAATTCATTTACAGTTCATTGTAAAAGTAAATTATTTTTCATACAAGCTAGCGCCACGGAAAATAATGGAACTAATGTCCTAAGAAAAAGAAATATCGTTTATTCTGCAAACAGTTTTAGAAAAGAAGTCCCGCGTAACCTAGCGGAACTAAATAATAGATTTATAATTACTGTGAATACTTCATTTATTATATATTTTTTATTTGTTAGATTAATTAAATATTATGTACCTATTTAATTGAGAAATTAAATATGAGAAATTATGAATTGTTAAAAATCTGTAGATATTTTAACTTAAAATCACGCGATTGTGGCGCTCCATCTAGGGGGATCTTTTGTAAAAATCACTGGTTATCCGGAGACACACAGACATAAAATCTGTTCACACCCATTTAGGCTAAGAACTAATACAACTAGAAGTACCCATATTATGTGTGAGCGTGACGGCAATAGGGAAAATTCTATGTGAAGAAAAAGGAGAACCTATTTTTCTTCCGTCCCTTTCAGCGTGGCTGGTTTATTTGTTTGTCACAAGTTCAAACTATGGTTCAAATGATTTCTTTGTGACAAATATACCATCATTATCTTTTATTTTTTAAGATTTTAAGTGCTTTCAGGGAATAATTAATGGTTTATGTGTACTCATAGTGGTAGTGAAATGGTAGGATGTGCAGTTTTGGGCTGTAAAAGCCGTAGTGAACAACATTAGGAGAAACTATTGCTGTCGCATAGGCGGGCACGCAGTAGTGAACCACCTGCATTTAGGCATACATCCAGACACAAACTGTCACGTTTATAATGTTAGTAAAATTTTGCAATGATTATTATAGAACCTTTTATCTGTGTTATAGATAATCATAGGCGGATTTAGGGAGGGGGGGCAAGGGGCCAAGCCGCCCCCCCCCCGAGTCATTAAGCAAGCTGCTCGCGCACATATTATAAAGGATGTTTAAGCTTTAGGGGGGGGGGGGGGCAGGGGGCCAAGGTACCCCCAGAAGCATTGTAGAGTTACGAATTTCGCACATATTTCTGAAATAAAATTTTTTTTTCGGCGCTCGCAGCTAGCTGCTCGCGCACTTATTGTAATGGATGTTTAAACTTCCTAACCGCTCAGAGCGAGCTAAACATACACTTTTCGTAATAAAAATTATAATATTTTTGCCCGTCTGCACCTTGCCCCCCCCCCCCAAACCAAATCCTGGATCCGCCTATGATTTTAGGTATACACCTCAGTGGTAGAGTCCTTCTCACGAATGAGGTCCCGCGGAATTTTGCGGAACTAAATTACATTTTTTCGATAAATTCTGGACTTCATGCCATAAATAATTTTTCACCACTCTCGCACGAAAATAGTGTCTTTGGTCATCGATTTCAGTGAGCAAAAGCCGTTTTTGCTCTCTAGAGAGTAGAGAGGCAAAGTGATTTGAATTTCGAACACAATTTTATTGGCTATGAAGAAGTTGGTGTGTTCTGAAACTTATTTGTGTACAATTTTTATTTAACTGAGATGCACATAATTTTTAATGTTATTTATTGAATTTTAACTTTATAAATTGTATTTTTTCAATAATATTTTAAATAAAATACTATTATAGAATAATAAGTCGTAAGTGAGTTTTTTTTTTAATATTATTACAATTTGTTTTTCATAAATATGTCACACACACAAATTTCGAACGCAACTCTTTTAATAAAAATAAAAAAATACAAAATGGCGGGATGTAGAAGTTTAGAGTTTACAGTCAAATGGAGAATGCGTTGTGACGTCATCGATAAATGCCATCTTTGTCTCTCTCTTTTGTATGAGGTAAGTGAGATGGCACTTATAGTTGTCATTTTTCTTGCGACAGTGGTGTTCACAACACATTTTCCATTTGGTTCTAAACCTCTTGGTAAAGATTCAACTAAATATTTTCAACTTAAGTTGTAAACTTTTGCAAATTTCTATTTGTGATCTAATAGTCTGTTTAATTACAAAGAAATGAGTGACCCCAGTGATGAAGGTAGTTGTCTTACGCCAAAAAAGTTGAAAGAACAAGTTTCGAATGCCGAGTTCAGCTATTTGCCTGAAAAATCTAAAGTGAAATATGTAAAGGCGTACGAATCCTTCAATAATTGGCGCCTCTCAAAAAATGCAAAAACATATTCCGAGACCGTGATACTATCATATTTCATGGAACTATCTAAAACAAGAAAATCCAGTACATTATGGAGCATTTTTTCTATGATAAAAGCTGTCTTGAAAACGAAACGTGACCTTGAAATAGAAAAATTTCTGAATGAAGCACCAGACAGTAAATACCTCGCTTTAAAAGTAAGTAAATTGATACAAAAGCTAATTTATTTCAAAGAAAACCTATCTAACTGTACCTATCTAAAAATAAGTAAACTAAATTATTGTTATTTTTTACAGGTTGTATTAATTATTGGCATAAATGGTGCGTGCCGCTTAAATGAATTGTTGAATCTTAAGGTAAACGACGTTGAAAAGCATTCGGACAAATTAATATTAGTAAAATTATTGAATACAAAGACTAAAATCGACAGATCATTCGTCATTAGTGAAGAATATGTGAATGTGGTGGACAAGTATACGGCATTACGACCCGCTAATACAAAAACTTCAAGATTTTTCCTACATTATGATAATGGAAAAAGTAAAAAACAGCCCATAGGCATCAATAAAATCGGTGATATGCCAAAAACGATTGCTAAATTTCTTCAGCTTCCGGACTCCCATCTTTACACTGGGCATTGCCTGAGGCGGACGTCAGCAACACTCTTAGCTGACTCAGGCGCTGATATTACAGTTCTTAAACGCCATGGTGGCTAGAAGTGTAACAAGATTGCAGAAGGATACATTGAAGATTCTAAAGTTATTTAATATGCTAACTTTTAAAATTTGCGATAGTGGCGCCCCGCAAAAAGAACTCCTTTTGTGAAAAGCACTCTACCTATCAGTCACAGTTCTCGATTGAGCAGAAATTTTGCATACCGGGAATCGGATGACAATGCAATAATTTTATGACATGGAAGTGATCTGAAGTCTGATGATGGAGCTGAAAGGTGAAATTTGATAGATATATTATAATAAATAGTTTGAGTACGTAGGTATATGATAGTTTCATTTCAGAAAATTTCATTTTAGTTTTTTTTATACAACGATGTAAGAAGATGAGCAAGATGCTCTCCTGATGGTAAGAGATAACGCTGGGATTTAACGAAGGTTAAATTCTGGGTGCACTGCTGAGTCATAAAATGTTAAGATTCTTCAGCCCAGTAATTTCACTAGCCACAGTGCCCTCCTACCGAAGCACAGTAATGTCTGCACATCACTGTTCAGGCGGCAGAATAACTGACACTGTTGGGGTACTAGCCGATCTCCTGCAGAGGAAGTCTACCCACGGTAAAGAGATCACCATTAAATGACGCGGAAAAAAGTCAAGAGTAACTGTACGGAATCAAGCTGTTATTATTCCGTATTTTTATTAGTTTTTCTGATTTAAATGATAATTTGATATATTTTTGTTTACTGTATTTAATCTTGATGTACTATATGTGTAAGTGGTAATTTATTGCCGTTCTAATTTGTACTGTGGTATAGGTATAACGATAGTTCTGGGACTTATCCCAGGACGTCTCTGAAATCTAAGTATTATTCACAAAAAATGTTTCATAATATTATTTACTAGCTTATGCTCGCGGCTTTGCCCGCACGGCAAAATCCTTTCTTAGCAGTGGTCTACGTCATGAAACCTTTTTATGTTCCAAATTTCAACCCAATCCATCTAGCGGTTGAGGCTGTACGTTATACAGATACATCAGTCACTAGCTTATTCTCATGGCTTTGCCCGCATGGACGGGTTACGTTTCATAATACCTACGGTCGTTTCAACTACGGTCGATATAACTACGGTCGATTCGCATAAGTTCATTTCACATATTGGACGACTCGCTTACAGTGCAACTCGCCTGCGTTTGATTAAACTATGGGCATGTGAACTAATGGGCGATTCGGCCAATGTTCATTTGATATATTGGTTAATTCAACTATGGACGACTCACCTACGGTTTATAAATTCTTTGCTACGCGTGTTTTTAGTACAGTATTCAGGGCAAACCGAAATCTGTTGGTTAGGTTAGGTTTGAACAGTGACCACAATGCGCGAGCCGAGCGAGCGAAGCGAGCGTGCCGCGGCAGCGGCCGGCGAAGCGCCAGATATTTTTCTTATTACTGAATTATTTATCCTGTGTCATGGCATCTTCAGGCATTTTGGCATCTTCTTTCATCTACCTCATCATGGCAAAGTGGCATAATAAAAACAACACGTTTCTGAATTCTGTACTATAAACAAGTATTTTTTAGCTGTCATACCTGACTAGCAGCCGGAAACGTGGTCTAAAAATACGTGAACGGTCCGTTAGTTCGGTCAAAAATAGGCAAATCGTCCAATAGTTTAATCAACCATAGCTCAATCGACCGTAGCTGAGTTAACCGTAGGCGAATCGTCCAATATTGATTTCAACCAATAGTTATTATGAACGTAGGCGAAACGTCCAATAGACATTTTGAATAGTAGGTGATTCGATCGTAGTTACATATTGGCAAGGTTTGCCAGCCTTTACTAATTCTACGCCCATTAAGTCGCAGAAAACCCGTGAATTGAATCCCTCTTTTCCGTGGAATTGGAAATCGAATTAAATGGTCTGTATCAAATTCATTAATATATGAAAAATTTACTGTCACGCGCTACGAAGTGCGCGCGGGTCAGCTAGTTCTTAATAATAATAAAATTATAATGGACTTTGTTTTATGCAGTTTGTTTATTTGTAGTTTATTTTATACATTTTAATAAAAAAATATCATTTAACATAGATTTTGACTTAATTTGAAATATACAGATCAGGACCATAAAAATCGGCAATTGTCTAAACTTCAAAGCGAGGTAGAGCCCTCAAGATGGCAAAAAAATACAAATTCTTTAAATTATTCATAATATGTGTTTAATTTCGCAACTTTCGACACCTATTGCGTTAGCGTAGCTCCAAAAAAAATGTTCCCCATACATCGACGGGACACCCTAATGTACCTATTTACCTATGTGTATCTAACTACCTACTACTCTACCTATTACTTATTTTTAAGGCTTCAAATGAAACTCCTGTTGTAAAATCTCTAGATAAAATGTTTTTAGTTTTAATAAGCTTAATAAAGTTACTTTTTTCAATGATGCAGTTTTATTGAATTAAATAAAAGTCGAAATAAAAATCAATACTTTTATTATACAACCACTTTTACTCACGGGCAAAATTGTTGATTAAAATTTGGAATAATAATGTTAGTACGCGTGCAGAAATAATTAAAATAACTATTTTAAAATAATACTTCATTCATCGGTTAACAAAAATTGCAACTTTCACAATACGGTTAAATAATAATTATATCACAAATCAGTTATTACGCAGGACATAATTAAGTACTGTAAATAGAAATTACTGTAATACCGTAATTCGGGGTAAATAGGAAAAAAAGTCTGACTTTCTAAACGGCTTTTTTAGTTTCATTACAATTTATGAGATAACAACACTGTATTATTTTTGAACGAACTTTTATTTTTTGCTCCTGGCAACATTTAGAATAAGAATAAGAATTTGTTTATTCATAGATTTCAGGTACATAATATCAGATCTTAATGTAATGCATTGTTCTGCCGAAACCTGTCTTTTCCAGACGTGTATGAATAATACAATAATGACTTATAGCTAAGAATAATTAATGCCTTTAGTTACATTGTATGAAGTATGCATGACTATTTATATTTTGTATTCAAAAAATTCATTTATGCTATAAAAACATTTCTCCGCCAACCATTGCGTCAATTTATATTTAAACACATTTAGTGTTAAATTCGATTCCCTAAAATGATTTGGAATTTTGTTATAAACTTTTATACACATAATAAAACAATTATTAGAAGTCAATGCAAGTCTAGTTGGAGGTTTAATTAAATTATTCTTATATTGGGAACGTAAATTTACTTTAATTGAGCTGGCTTGCTGAAAAATGTCTCTATTATTATATACAAATAGACACACATCTAGCATTTAAGCCAGCCAATTAGGGCTCACTAAAAAAAAACGAGTTCATAGTGAGCTCACAAAACCCAAAGTTGACAAATTACAGATAGACGACGACAGCGAAAGCAATCATTCCAATAAAGAAATATGTGAACAGAGCAAAGAGATATAATTAAATTCCAATGTAATGTGAATATTGGACCTATTTACTTTTACCCCGTTTTACGGTACTATTATTTAGTGGCGATCTGAATCACAATCTTATTTATATTATGGCACCAATATTCGTTTCAAATCACTAGCTAATATTAAATTGACAATAAATGCAACAAATGAGAATGTTACAAACAGTCTTAGTATCGTTGCTTTTAATTTTTGATGTCAAAAATAGTTGCATAATGGAAATAATTATAATAATATCATCTAGAACTATCGTAAATTAATTCTAAACAATTTACAATTTCACATTTTATAATTAATCAAATATTATATTCATGAAATAATGGGATAACATGAATAAAAAATAATAAAAAAAAAGTTTATGAAGTTTTTGGAAATGAATAATTATTTTAAAATTTATTTTACATTTAGAGATCCCTATTATAATACTTTTTTTTTTTTTTTTTTTTTTTTTTAATGGCAAATGCCTTTATTGAGAAAATCAATTTATTGAGATTATATTAACCAGAGAACATTAATTGAGTATTTTTATCCAGCTCACAAATAATAATAATAATTTACCTCGACAATACCCGTCATTTTGTGCTCTACTTAGACGCAATTGTGCCAACATTTACTAGGAAAAAGTGTCAGCAACACATTAAAATATTATGTTGCTTGGTACATTTGATATAAAAATTGTGAAAATGACCCTCAACGCTGTTCACAAGGGTCTTCATTTTCCCTATTAGAGTCATTCTTGGGCAGTCTCTTGCAGAGCGTGGCTAACTTTTGATTGTTCACCTTCAAACGTTGGTTTTCTCTCATTACGTCAGACAGCTGCTGACCCTGTAACAAATTACTTAATGTTTTATACAAATATGTAAACTACACAATATTGATAACTAAATAATAGTTCAATATAAGCAAACAAAAATAATGCTGTAGTAGTGGTACACTGTACACCTCTATTGCAGAGACCGCCTATGAATGTAAATAAAATAAAAAAATTAGGACATTTTGAACACGCATGAAATGTTACCAGCTAAATGACTGGTCAAGCGCAGTGCAAATCCGCACTGAATTTGAGATAGATTCACTTTA
The DNA here is from genome assembly GCA_947507615.1 of Hemithea aestivaria. Lineage (NCBI taxonomy): Eukaryota > Metazoa > Arthropoda > Insecta > Lepidoptera > Geometridae > Hemithea > Hemithea aestivaria. The sequence continues at coordinate 5,685 of CANNRZ010000056.1, read as the reverse complement.
TTGGAACACAAATAAATATACTGAACTTAAGAACTAAAACAATATAATAAACAGTAACCAAGTGTGGTCGGTGGTCTTATCGCTAATAGCGATCCCTTCCAGACAACCGTGCAGGGAGAGGAGAGAATTAAATGCACACTGGGTGGGCAATCATAGGGCTCACCATCATTATATATTCCATTATTTAATGTTATCTTAGAAAGACCGAGAGCTTACAATTAAAATTATGCGAAACCATCAATCTTACTAATATTATAAACGTGAATGTTTGTAATGTACGGATGTCTGGATGTACGTTTGTTACTTATTCACGCCTCCACGGGTGGACCGATTGAGCTGAAATTTGGTATAGAGATAACTCAGATCGTGGAATAACACACAGAACACAGTACAGTAAACCCGCTAGGCGCAGCTATATAGGGTAGAACAATATAGATAATATAACCTGAACGCTGCGGGTGGCGCCGTGCCGGGGGGCGGGGTCGGGGGCTTGCACGCGCAACTGTTGCTCCATGGCTGCCTTCTGATCACTCAGCTTCTCCACCCTCTGAAACACAACGTGGAAATGATCGGGTAACAGCGTATATATCGAGTGACGGTCCACCCTCTGAAACACAACGTGGAAATATGATCGGGTAACAGCGTATATAGGTTCACAGCGAAATTTTAAAAGGGTTCAATTCGTCGCAATCTTTTTTGCCGATTACGTAAAAAAATGTAGAGGTATATGAAAAACATAAAATACGAAGACAATCTAAACTGTTATTTTTTTTCAACAAAGGGTTTCACAGGTCCCCCTTTACATTGTATCGTAACGGGTTGGGTGATGTATGATTAAAAACGTTCGTCTCGCGTGTTGAAAGCGAGCTTGAAGTCGGTTTAATATTTGTTAATAAGTCACTTGTTTACTAGCTTTGCTTGCAGCATCATCATCCACAGCCCTCGACATCCCACTGCTGGGCATAGGCCTCCCTCGTGTTATACCGCATTGCTTGCAGCATTACAAATAAATATAAAATAGTAAACAATATGATCATACCATTCTAAGTCGTTTTATTTCCCGTTGCGTATCGTCGGCAGCTTTTTTGCTGACGTCACGTTCCACGTGATAGCTCAGTAACTCTGATAAATACACAAAAACATAAATTAACAAGCGCTTGCATTATCACTGACCTAAGCTACGTTATAATCACTGACCTAAGGCTTAGGGCCGCGAAGTTCCCGAGACGACTGCCGACGGAGGGGGGGCGCCGGACACTCGCTCTACATAATTTTAGCTTACTCTATCAAATTCACAATATGTGTCCCTACACTACGTATCCTACATTACAGCTCAATCGATTATTTTGATTAGGCGCGAGTAGGTAACAAACACATTTGTACTTTCTCATTTATAACTAGGATTAGAATAGAATAGAAACTCTTGATTGTGGGCCAACATTTACAAAACTACATATATATAGTATAACAGTAACTATACAATAAATGTAATAAGTCTCCGTATATATCTTTATAACCACTGTCGCTCTATTTTATGTATTTCCTTTCCCTGCTTGGTTGTCTGGAAGAGATCGCTATTAGCGATAAGACCGCCAATTGTAACACTTATTTCTGTGTAATCTTAGTTCTACGCTATATTATTGTATTTGTGTGAGCAATAAAGAGTTTTCTATTCTGTTAAAATAAACACATACTAATAAGTACCCATATAAATCACAGATTTGACTTTTTTTTTGTCATTTAGTACTGTGATTACCATAGATTTTAAAATTTAGGAAGATGTAAGTTGACGTTTCCGACACGGTCCGCTCCAATTAGGCTCAGGGCACAATTTTAGTTCGGCGCGGCAACCGACACATTCCGATCCAACAGGCTCAACTTAGGCATAGCAACGTTAGCGCTAAGCCGTATCTTCCCATTTTCATTGAATGTTAGTTAATTAGTTTAGTTTAATGTTAGTAATAGTGAAGTAATAAGTTACCTTCAGTAGTTTCAGTGGAAGCGTCGTGTTGTTCGACGGTGGAGTGTCGGTGCGAGTCGTGTACTGTTTGTGGTTTGTTGCTAACTGAATGCGTCAACGATGCGTGTGAATCTTCTTGTAGCTTTTTTAATTTGTTCTGTACATTTATAATTTATTTAAAAACACATTTCTTTGTAGTATAAACATTTGAGAGACGATGTGAAATAAACCAAACAGAGGATGCCGAATAATTTTAAAAGGGGCAAAAGCGAGTTGCATTGCAGATATTATGTCAGAAAAGTGCGTATGCTTGTACTGTGCGTATCTTACTTGTGCAAATGACTTAGCTCTGAAGTAATTATCACTTTATAAGATATTATATAACATCGGGGCTCCACTTCGCTCGAACTAATACAAATTCCTTTTGCCTTTTTTTCGTTTGATTTGGCACTTTGCGTGAAGTAGGAGTTCCCTATAAATATCAATTTTATTAAATGTTACCTCCAAAGCAGTTTTAGCCCGTAGCAACTTGCGGCATTCATCCTCCCTTTCTCGCAAATATTGCGCACATATTTCGCACTCTTCGTCCAGTTCCTTATAATTAGCTTTCAATTCTTGTAACTCTGATCTCACTGTCTCCAACTCTTCTCTGGTCGCCTCTAGTTCTCTGTAAGTAAATACAAAATAAGTAAGACTTATGAAGCGAAATGGAGGTATTTGCCAATTTTCGGCCGAATCATCGCTTAAAATCAGGCGGGACCGTGGTCAAAGTCTAACCTTCAATGAAAAAATTGGCTTGAAATTAGGTAGGTATATGAAATTATTACGGGTGGTTAGGTAGCTTACACATTAGAATAAGATTTTTAAAACTATCGCGAGTATTCTCCATAACTACAACAATAAAAACGGCACAAGTCACGTCTAATACTGCCGAGAATAACTCGACCACGGTTTCGGACAATAGGGATGTTGACACATGTTACGAATTCATATAAACTTATGTTTCTCACATAAAAGACAGTATTTAAAAACCTATAATTACATTTTAAGGATCTATTTACAAGCCAAAATTGAATAAAATCAATTTTAATTTCAATAATTTTTACTTATTGTTACGCGAATGCGAACGCCAATCAGAGCGCGTGACGTCACACCACCCGCACGCACCGCACCGCTGACATACACTTCCTATGAAATGTTCCTGATTTCGCCACAATTTAATTATTCATAACTTAAAAACTACTGAACCGATTTTGATGCAACTTATACTGTGCCCTAAGTTGGTCCGAATTTAAGCAAAAAAAAGTCAATACATACCAAAATGGATCTGATATTTTCAGAGACATTTTAGTTTTTGACTTTATTTTTGGTTTGAGTATGGACCAACTAAGGGCACAGTATAAGTTGCATCAAAACGGTTCAGTGGTTTTTAAGTTATGAATAATTAAAATGTGTCGAAATCAGGAACATTGCTAAGGAAACGTAAGTCCAGCCAGTGGTGTGACGTCACGCGCTGTCAGATGACAGTTCGGAATGTTTTAGCCGGAATTCAAAAAATCATTTTTATTTACGTATTTTTAAATTGAAATTTCTTATATTTTTGCATTAAAATATGATATTCGTGTATGAAATGGGTCTATCTATCATATAAAAGCAATTCCAAAAATTAGTCAACATCCCTATTACTCGGTCCTTGATCAGGAGTTGACGCGTGCAGTAACCGGCGCTCACTGGGTCCTCACTGCACGGACCGAGCGCTGCGTCGGTGCGGGCGGGGGGTCCCCTGACTCACTGTAACCGGCGCTCACTGGGTCCGGGCCGCGCCGCTGCACGGACCGAGCGCTGCGTCGGTGCGGGCGGGGGGTCGCCTGACTCACTGTAACCGGCGCTCACTGGGTCCGGGCCGCGCCGCTGCACGGACCGAGCGCTGCGTCGGTGCGGGCGGGGGGTCGCCTGACTCACTGTAACCGGCGCTCACTGGGTCCGGGCCGCGCCGCTGCACGGACCGAGCGCTGCGTCGGTGCGGGCGGGGGGTCGCCTGACTCACTGTAACCGGCGCTCACTGGGTCCGGGCCGCGCCGCTGCACGGACCGAGCGCTGCGTCGGTGCGGGCGGGGGGTCGCCTGACTCACTGTAACCGGCGCTCACTGGGTCCGGGCCGCGCCGCTGCACGGACCGAGCGCTGCGTCGGTGCGGGCGGGGGGTCGCCTGACTCACTGTAACCGGCGTTCACTGGGTCCTCACTGCACGGACCGAGCGCTGCGTCGGTGCGGGCGGGGGGTCGCCTGACTCACTGTAACCGGCGCTCACTGGGTCCGGGCCGCGCCGCTGCACGGACCGAGCGCTGCGTCGGTGCGGGCGGGGGGTCGCCTGACTCACTGTAACCGGCGCTCACTGGGTCCGGGCCGCGCCGCTGCACGGACCGAGCGCTGCGTCGGTGCGGGCGGGGGGTCGCCTGACTCACTGTAACCGGCGCTCACTGGGTCCGGGCCGCGCCGCTGCACGGACCGAGCGCTGCGTCGGTGCGGGCGGGGGGTCGCCTGACTCACTGTAACCGGCGCTCACTGGGTCCGGGCCGCGCCGCTGCACGGACCGAGCGCTGCGTCGGTGCGGGCGGGGGGTCGCCTGACTCACTGTAACCGGCGCTCACTGGGTCCGGGCCGCGCCGCTGCACGGACCGAGCGCTGCGTCGGTGCGGGCGGGGGGTCGCCTGACTCACTGTAACCGGCGCTCACTGGGTCCGGGCCGCGCCGCTGCACGGACCGAGCGCTGCGTCGGTGCGGGCGGGGGGTCGCCTGACTCACTGTAACCGGCGCTCACTGGGTCCGGGCCGCGCCGCTGCACGGACCGAGCGCTGCGTCGGTGCGGGCGGGGGGTCGCCTGACTCACTGTAACCGGCGCTCACTGGGTCCGGGCCGCGCCGCTGCACGGACCGAGCGCTGCGTCGGTGCGGGCGGGGGGTCGCCTGACTCACTGTAACCGGCGCTCACTGGGTCCGGGCCGCGCCGCTGCACGGACCGAGCGCTGCGTCGGTGCGGGCGGGGGGTCGCCTGACTCACTGTAACCGGCGCTCACTGGGTCCGGGCCGCGCCGCTGCACGGACCGAGCGCTGCGTCGGTGCGGGCGGGGGGTCGCCTGACTCACTGTAACCGGCGCTCACTGGGTCCGGGCCTCCGCTGCACGGACCGAGCGCTGCGTCGGTGCGGGCGGGGGGTCGCCTGACTCACTGTAACCGGCGCTCACTGGGTCCGGGCCGCGCCGCTGCACGGACCGAGCGCTGCGTCGGTGCGGGCGGGGGGTCGCCTGACTCACTGTAACCGGCGCTCACTGGGTCCGGGCCGCGCCGCTGCACGGACCGAGCGCTGCGTCGGTGCGGGCGGGGGGTCGCCTGACTCACTGTAACCGGCGCTCACTGGGTCCGGGCCGCGCCGCTGCACGGACCGAGCGCTGCGTCGGTGCGGGCGGGGGGTCGCCTGACTCACTGTAACCGGCGCTCACTGGGTCCGGGCCGCGCCGCTGCACGGACCGAGCGCTGCGTCGGTGCGGGCGGGGGGTCGCCTGACTCACTGTAACCGGCGCTCACTGGGTCCGGGCCGCGCCGCTGCACGGACCGAGCGCTGCGTCGGTGCGGGCGGGGGGTCGCCTGACTCACTGTAACCGGCGTTCACTGGGTCCTCACTGCACGGACCGAGCGCTGCGTCGGTGCGGGCGGGGGGTCCCCTGAC
>CANNRZ010000055.1:0-19255 GCA_947507615.1 Hemithea aestivaria | reverse complement strand
AAATATCGACAAAATTAAGCGATAATTTAAATGATTAGGTACAGTAAAAAATATTATGTAAAAAGTTAGATATAAGATATTTTAAATAAATTTTATTGTGTGTAATTATTTTTGTCTTTTATTTCCCTATAGGTTAGATATTTATTAAAAATAATGTTTCATTATTAGATCATAATTAATTAATAAAATTTAATTTAAGATTTTATATAAATAAAGAGAACAATAATAATAATTATACACATATACAATCTAATTATGACATCAATAATGAATCATCATTTTGAAATAAAATTCAGGTATTTTAAAAATAATTATTTATTAAAATCATAAAAATATATTTCTTACAATAATAATCATTAGTAACACTTTATACATAAATAATTGTGTTATTACAATTAAAAGCTTAAATTAAATTTATAAGTAAATTATAATTAATTAGAAAACAATTCAAAACTATCTATATTATTATCGTCATACCATTGTTTAATACACATTACATTTTTTAAAGCACAATACTTAGTATGATTTGCACAAGTAATACAATATTGTTGATATTCGGAAAAAAGTTTTGACAAATTAGGACACCCTTTTTCTCCTATATCCACCACTTCACAGTCATTACACAGATTATGGATCCATTTTATTTTCTCTAAGCCCTTGGTGAAAATTTTTTTCTCTTTTAAATATGGCATGATAATGCGTTTAAATTCTTTATAATCAATGTGACCATTACTCCAACGAATGCCTCGGTTAATTTCAATCCATCTCACATGTTGTCTTTCGTTATTTGTCAAGTAGTGATACGAATAAGGAGGTTTAACCAAAAATGTTTGAGTATGATTTTTATATGCAATAGCCAGTTCTTTAACAATAAATTGATTACACGAATCTTTAAATCCCTGGAGATCAACAATTATTGTATCTGAATTCATGATAACTTTTTCACAATATTACTCAATGGTTTGTATTCTACAATACAATCATTAAGAATAAGACAATACGCTGTTGTATTTTCAGGAAATTCTGAATCCGCTTCAAGGTCTACACGCACATCAATTGGGCCACTTTTCAGTAATTCGTTTTGACGCGAACAATCAATCACAAATAATGGAGCCTTATCTTTAAAATCCTCAAAACCTAACAACGCCTCTGGTCGACGATTATAAAATGAATGCTGGAACTTTGCGTATTGTTCATATATTAAAGAATATTCCTCTCTTCGAAAATCAGTATTTAAATTTTCATATGGAAAGTAACATGAATTCAAGAATACTTTTACATTGCGTAAATAACAGTGATCAAATTGCGACATGTCTTTGTGCGGTTGCCTTTTGCGATCTGTTTGTAATCCGATAATTACAAAGCGAGGTTTTTCTATTTGCGATGATGTTTTAATTGACCAAGTATGTTTCGATGATTTTGGAAGTGCTGGGTATTCATAAAGATCCCAGTTTCTAAACACCATATTAATTGCTCGATCTCTCTCTAAATGCTTAAGTAAGTTTATTCTTTCCCGATCGGACACTTTGATATGTGGTACGCGCCAAACTATTTTTTTAATATCAATGGTATCACTAACAAGTTCTCCTGTGCCTACCTTCAATGAGTTTAAATTTGTGTTACTACGCAGTAAAATTAATTCATGTTTACAATTTATAATTATTTTTTGATAGTCTTCTGCGAATCCTAAAATTCTACTTAGTGGAATAGATACCGAAAAATTTCCAGAATAGGTACTTTTCGTACCATTAATATCCCAACCCCAGAATTTTGATGATTTTGACTCATTTTCGTTCATGCACAAAAGAGACTTCATAGTTGTTGTTATCCCAGCATTTTTAATTTTATCAATTTCTACTCCATTTAATTCATATCGAATGTCTTGGAAGAAAAAAAGGGCAGGATTATTTGTGAAGTTAACTTGACTAACTTTTGTTTTGTCGCTTTTGTGTACATTAACATAACCTTCTAAGTATAGTGTACTTGCTGACGGTAATATGTATAAATCTTGTTGGTTGATAGGAATGCGTATTTCATCATTGACATTAAAGCTGGTTACGTATGGCTTATATGAGTGATATTCAACACTCTCTATTGTGTTGTCGTGGACAACAGGATCTGCTATACTTAGAATACTCATTTTAGTAGTCCAATCAATTTAAGAAATTGTCTGTTTTCTTTGGTTAACCTTATCTTAGGTGTTCGCTTGGCGATGGTAAGTTTTGGAGTGATGTTTTTCACAGGTGTGGTCGAGTTTTTATTATTAAAATTAATCATTTTTTCTTTATATGTAAGTATAACTGTATATCTTCACCTCGTAAGTTAACCAAATTGTTTTCAGCGTCCACAATTCTTATAGTAATAGAAGTGACACTGCTTTGATTAACTGGAAAGTATATGACGTTATTAGGTATTTCTATGATTCTGTATCCTGGAGGCACGTTTGGTGCGAATTCGTGGATTATGTGACTAGGTTTACCGTTTACATAAGAACCACTCACAATATCACATTCAATCCTTAGCACAGTTGTTGATAGAATGCTGACTGGAAATTGAGATTCGTGTAATATATTTGCTTTAAGTAACTCCGCCCCAAAGCCAAGAACTTTCCCCAGAGTACAATCTTTTTCGAAATGAATGTCTTTAGTACAAAATATAGATGTTTTTAAAGTATTGTTGTTACATATCAATTTAAACGAACAATCTTCAATATGTTCTTTTAAATAATCACTAATGTCGTGGAGTTCATATGAACCTTCTGGTATTTCAATTAATTGGTCACCATAATAAAATTTGTTATTTCGATCATCTATATTCGGTATTGAATTAAATGTAGAAAAATACAATAATCCACATTCATAATCTCCTTCCAATGGCAAGGCAGGTGAATAATTTGTAGTGGAAATTGAAGAAAAACTTGTTATTGAAAGTGTGAAAGACATTTTGCTACTAACAGTATGCGATTAAAAACATTTATTTTATATCACGGCTTCTCCAATATTTTTTTAAAAAATTTAAACATAAATGACCGCAATTAACAGTATCAAATCCTTGATATTGGATATAATTATATAAAATATCTTTACATTTTAAGTATTTGATGAGCTCTAAAGGTGGTTTAAGATCGCCGAAACTGTCAAAATATTCACAATATTGTTTATTTTTTACATACGCTACCCAGTGAGTGCCTTCACTATTTTTGTCGTCTAAATTGACTACAGCACATTCGATATGTTTTGGAAATTTAGGTAAATTGTCTCTCATATAAACTCCTCTGAAATATGGAATGTCACCCGCATGTTCTAATATATCAATATCAGTTAATGCTCTTCTGGGCAGCCTTTTACTCAGTTTTTTGAATTTCTTAGATACAAACCACTTCCTTTTTTGTATGGTTTAATATACATGCCTTTTCCTAAAGCAATGGCCTCCATTGTCCTGTTATGGCGTTCAGCTTCTTCTAGACTTTTCTTAGAAGCTTTATAGTCATTGACCGCTTTCGCTATACCTGCAGCACCCCCTGACAGTGCACCCAATGCTGATAATCCCGCAAATATTGGAATCAAAGGCAAGATTCCTCCAGTTTTAGGAATTGGTATTATTCGAGGTAAATTGAAATTTTTGTTAGAAAATAACTTTTTTGCCACTGAATATGCAATCTTTATTGCGGAGTTGTTGCTCTTCGGTTTGAGTTTCTTTAAATGTTTCTTTATTTGACTAATGACTGAGCTAAACTTTTTGGTTCCAGCACCTACTTTAAGTTTAGTTTTCATTACTTTGTTCACTAACCATGAGGCTGCTTTTTCGCCCGTACTAGAATTTTTTGATTTCATTCTTTGTTTCGCCATATTCATTAACTGTAAATCTGCCTTATGTCTGACGTCTAAATTAGTGTTATTTGCATAAGCTATGTCGTGTTGTTTGCAAGCTTCGTCTAGCCCATTAACTCCTTTATCCCCTCTCAAGAGCCTTTCTTTAAGTTTGGTGCCGGGTCCGCAGTAATTATATCCAGGTAAATGAAGTTCACACGGTAAATTATTTATCAAAGTATTAACAAGTCCTCTTCCCTCCATTGGTTGTATGGTAATGAATATTAATTCCAATTTTATGCAATTTTATACTATGATTTTATTTTTGTGAATCCATGAATTTTCATTTTCGTTCAAACCCAACCACTTTACAAATAGTTTATTACCTTTCTTTCTTATTACCTTTTCAATTAAATAGACGTCAGGATGTTTTGTTTTAAGAAGTTCTTGCTCATAGAATGCTCCTAATATAGGTTGTTTATGTTGATCTTCTATATAATAAGTGATTGGGGTGCATTTATCATTAATATCTTTAATTTTAAATATTTCTGTTGACCAATTAGGAGTATATCCTTTTTGAAAAAATCCCTTATACTTACTAATGCGAACAAAATCTCCTTGTTGAAATTTAGGTTTTTTGTTATTTACTTGCTTCTTTAATCGGAAAATATTATTTCTAATGTAAAATTCATTGGCAGCATTAACAGCAATTGGTTTACATTTTATTGTACTATGTGTAGTGTTATTATAATCACCAGTAATTTGTTCTAAAGGCTGTCCTATCCATTTATAATTACCAACTAAATTAAATGTTTTGTATAACCTATTCTTTAAAGTTCTAATTAATCTCTCAACAATGGAAGCCTTTTTAACTGAGTATGTAGAATAGTGGTTGATATTATATTTTTGCATCAAGCTTTTGAATTCATCATTATAAAATTCTTTTCCTTGGTCGGTTTGCAGATTTCTCGGCATTCTTCCATCTCTAAGTATATTTTCAAATGCTTTTGTTACTTCAGTTTTACATTTTGATTTTAAAGGAACAGTCCAAGAATATTTGGAAAAACAATCAATTACTGTCAATATATATTTAAAGTTTTTATTATTTCTACCAAAACTTTGCATATCAATTAAATCTGCTTGCCAAAGATCATCTATTGATTTCAAAATAACAGAACGCCTGACAAAGTTTCTTCGCACTTGTTTGTGAATCTCATCAACTATATCTTTTTTGCTCATCTTTATAAATTTCTTTAGTTTGATGATTGGTTATATCTCCAGCATGTTTTAGTTGAAACTGATTTACTATCATTTGAATTTGAGCCTTTATATTTTTAATTTCTGCATCTATTTCAAGTTTATCATAAAAAGCTGTAAGTTTCTGGTCGATATATTGCTTGTTAGCAGCTTCATCAGGAGACACTGGTAATTGTAATCCTTTAAGTCTTGATGATCTCAAGTCATAATCACCACTATTATTTTTCATCAATTTCTCATTTAAATTTGAATCTCCTGATCCTCGTCGCATCCTTTTATGCACATAATGCCCAAATTTGTCCATTTTTTTTTAATCTGCTCTTACCAAATTCTTTGTGATGACTGAATTTATGAAATGGGTTTTTCTTTATAAATGAATAAAAATTTTCGATGATGATAATTTCTTCTTCATGCAATTTCTAGCGTATGATACCACATTCTCGTAATTCTTCAATAATTGATATTATTTCATTATCAAGACTGGTATTACCAGCATCACGAGAAGCTAAAAGTAGTTTTAATCTTTCTACGAGTTCATTTGGATCGTCCCAATAAACATAATCGGTATGTGGTTTAAATTTTTTCATCGAAGGCAATCCTAAACCAGTGTGTGGAAGACTTTCAGTACTTGAACAATTCTTAGCTAACTTAAAAAGTGGTTTTATGACTTTTAAATATTTGAGCCCTTTATTGCTTTTTATAGGCTTCCTTGGATTATAGTCACGTCTATGTGCATTGGTATCTAATAAAATTTTTTTGTATTCAAGTAAATCGTTTTCAGTCAATAAATCCATATTAGGAATTTTTTTAAACAGTAATTCATTTAGCCCAGGTGTTTTTTTATATTCTTTGTTTCCTATTAATATATTATCTCCCATTAGAGTTACCCGAGACGATCCCATTTTAAGCTTGCCACGATCTGATCTAATACCGAATGGAGAATCGCAGAATACTTCAGAACTTAAAGACCAGTTATAGTCATCGGGATTTTCTGCAGATCTAAACGATGATCCACTTGTATTTTGCTCATTATTATTATTATCTTCATCACTTATTGTATTATCTGAACTATTTTCTTCCTCTGAATAAGACTTGTTAATTACAGTTGCGTCAGATCTCCTACGTTTAGCAAAACTATCGCCACTATCTTCATTATATGATTTAAGTGTTGCCAAATCGTTAAATTCTAATTTCTTGGTGCTCCAATTCGGAGAATTTTTTCTGAATTCATTGTTAACCGGTTTATTCATTTGCACCATTTTTTCGAGTGGATTTGTCAATGGTTTAAGTACAGCTTCAATAGCGTTATCTGTATCTAATTGTAATCCTCGCATCAACTTAACTTTCTTTTTAACAGCGTCAGCTGATTTTACAATTTGTGCTTTTATGGATTTTTCCGAATTCATTTTAGTAATATAACTTAACTGTATGAAGTCAGGATAGAAAATGAAAATAATATTAGATACACGACGATAAATATAAAAATATTGTTACCTAATCAAATTGTACAAATGTGTCAAACTTCCTCCTATAGCATCCTTGATTTTTATTACAATCTTTGTTTATAACTAAAAAATCATAGGAAACACTCCAAATTTTGGCACACATTTCACGAAACTGTTTCCACGTCATATCTGTGTTGACGTGTTCATCATACACATGTTTGAGATTAATATCATCTTGCTTGAATAAAATAATAAGATTAGCATTGTCCCTAATAAGTTGTTTTGGAATTTTGCTATAAGTTTGATTCAGGTAAAAACAGTCTATATTTTTATGTCTTCCCATTGAAAAATAATCACGTACATGATCTTGTTTTTCACAGGCAACATCATCAAAAATTATTACAGAATTCGGTTTGGCTTCCTTTGGGTTCAAAACACTATCATGTTCGTGGAATTTTGAAAAATGCACTCCAGGTACCATTTTTAAAACATGTTCAAGATATACGTATTTTGGTTGATATAGTGTTTTGGAATAAATATATACATTCAAAAATTGTAATCCATTTTCATGTAAGAGAAGACCCACTAAAAGGTTGGTTTTTCCACAGTTAGACGGACCGCAAATAATACACCGGATTGTGTTTGGTAAAAGTTTTCCATGCCTTTCAACTTCATGGCTCAATGTTGCACCCACTTCATCAAACTGCAAATTCTGAGGTTGTTTTACAAATATCATGTAGTTGTTTAAATGAGAGCTGATGGAGAAATGAATAATAATACAATATTCGATCACTATATATACAGGCACAAATCAACTCATATCTCTCGACTTTTAAGTCATCATGTCAGTCATTTCAGAAAAGTAAAACACTGACGACTTGAAAACCAATTGGGCATTCTAGCACAGTTTTTACATGCATTGTTGAACGAAACGCAGTGATCCTAGCGAACGGTGTTTACCAACGTTTAAAGATTTTACTTTATTGACGCTCCCGAAAACCAATTGGGCATTCTGGCACAGTTTTACATGCATCGTTGAACGGAACGGAGAGAGCAAAGCGAACGGAGTGCAGTAAAAACGATGCATGTAAAAACTGTGCCAGAATGCCCAATTATCACCTACTCACATGCTTCACATAAAACAGACATGCGTCTAATAATGATACTTTTATAAAATGATAATAAAAGACGATGTTATATGACACAAATATAATATTAAAAATACATAAAATAAAATGATAAATCGTTAATTTAACGTAATCCAATTCTTTATTTTTTGCGGTGGGGTGGTCTTTTCGATGTCTCGTAGGCGGGCATTTTCCTTTATTTTTAATACTTTCCAAAACAAATTTTCTGACTGATGATTTCAATTCGCCTAGAAAATACAAAATAAATAAGATTAATATCATCTTTAAAAAGTAAAAAAGGCGTACCAGTATGGTAACAGTAAAAACGGTGCCATGAATATAATAATAAAAGAAATTCCCAAATAAAGCAATTGTATTTGTACTTGTACGTAGGGACATCTAATACATTAAAACAAAATAAAAATGCCAAGTGCAAGTCGGACTCTTTTGAATTGAACTCTTTCTTGAAACATCTCATACATATATACAAAAACAAACGGAAAAAGCACTTTGTTGTTTGGGAGCCCCTTTTTTATTTTATTCTATTTTTAGTATTGCAACAAAAATACATCCGTGAAAATTTCAACCTTCTAACTATCACGGTTCGTGAGATGACAGACAGACAGACGAACGGACAGCGAAGTCTTAGTTATATGGTCTCGTTTTCCCCTATGGGTACGGAACCCTAAAACACAATTTTCATACACATAATAACATTCCTACTCATCATTAAACTTGGACAATATGAAAAGTATCAAAAATTTTCAGTCATACTATAATTTATTGTATGACTTTAGTTGTAAACAAATAGATAACACAAAATAGTTATTTATGGACAAAATAACGATTATTTTACGTTTTCAATGATGAGATTCAATGAGCTTGATGATGTACTGTTAATCTAACTTAAACATACCTGAGATATACGCTGTTCTCTTAGAAACACTTAGTCATAGCAGCAACCACTTTTCTATTTGCAACTGCTGCATACGCCGTATATATACATTTTGTAATTCATTTGGCAAGCTACGCCACGGATTATTTTACTCATTTTTATCAATATTATTGTGAAAAATCTTCGAAATAACTTATTAATCATAAAAACTGCGTACAACATATTATTGTTTACTTTTTGTTACTCAAATTTGACGGAAGTAGTTTGAAAGAAATAGGTAGAATGTTGCCATTTTTATTTTAGTTTTTTCTCAATAAATTTGTACTCCTTCGTTTTGTCCATCCCGTTTGCACATATTGATTGAATATTTCTGTTTCACTCAACACTATCCGACTAAGTAAAATGACACCCCAAATGCATGAATGGGCGAGTTCATGCACAAAAAATAAATTTAGCATGGTTATTCCTTCTGTATGTCCGTGTGTCGCGTGAGTATTATAATTTAGTGGTGTGAGTTTGGGACCACGTTTTTGCGGAAAAAGTAAAGGAGTTACAGGGAGTTGGTCTAGCCCCCTTTCACAACGCGCGATAAGGAACTTCGTTCCAATAGTATTTTATGCAGGTAAAACCACCGTGCGCAGTTAGTTCACAATATAAGTAACTTTAAACTTTATTTCTCATATTTTTAACCGCTCAAAATTGGAGAATAGAGATTTCGAGATTAACCACGTCGCCGCCATCTTTGCAAGCCGTTTGGCGCGCAAACTGCTGTCATCTGTCAAATTTGACAGGTCGATTTGGCGGGAAAATGTAACCCGATCTTTTTAAAACGTTTTAGAATAATAGCTTATTATTTTAATATTGTTTGTTTACGTATTCTTTGAATAATGTGTCTCATTTTGGATTTTATTCAAATTTCAATAGATTTCTTCGTGTTAAATATATACTAGCATAAGCTCGCGGCTTTGCCTGCGTGAAGAAATTCTTAGAGGAGGTCTACGTCCTAAGATCTATTGGTATGTGTTCCAAATTTCCACCCAATCCGTTCAGTGGTTATTCAGCGTTAATAGATCAGTCATTTTTGCCTTCATATATGTTTACTAGCTGCACCCAGCGTTTTACCCGCTGTACTATTTATAGCCTATGTGTTATTCCAGGGTCAAGCTATCTCTTTATACCAAATTTCAGCTAAATCTGTCCTACCGGCGTGAAACAATAATAAACATACATACATCCAGACATCTACACTGCGACATGTTCAGCGGTTTTACCCTCTAAAATGTTTTCATCCAAATCTACACGAAAATTTTATACCCATACGTGTATGGATTATATAAACAAAAGTACTTTTTACGAAAATTATTTTATTCTAGCTCGGTAAGTTATTATTGTACTTATATCTGTAGTTTGCCATAAACTATTATTACCTATATTCTATTAATTTATTTTTAACGAGAAACTCACAAATTTAACTATTCATAAACACTAAAGGCCAGGTTATCTCCCGTCGCCAGGAATCAATTTCCTGGCAAACTCGGCACCGGCGACACGCCCGCTCGCAACAAAAGTCTGGTGCGGACTGCGCTATCAGTTCGAAATTCAAATTTAACGGTTGACCGGAAATGCGGCGTCGGGTGTTTCCTGTTGCGTTTCGTGCTACGTTTTGTTAGAGAGTTCGATGTTTGGATTTAGTTACGTGAATTGAAACGTGGTTTTGGTATTGAAGGTGGTGGATATTGATGTGTCTGTATAATGGAATAGAAAAGCCGGGTCTCCAGCTCCTGTTTTGGTTCAAAAATTCAAAACACAAAATCAAGACATAAGTGTAACAATTGGCGGTCTTATCGCTAAAAGCGATCTCTTCCAGACAACCTTGCAGGGAGAGAAATAATGATATAAACATGGGTAGGTGAGTTGCAAGTGGTGGTGGCAAGTTTTGGTTTAAACCTTCAACATGGGCATGCCAACATTAAAAAAAAATTCGGCGATTTTGATAAATATTGATATTATGTTTTGTTGTACGTGCTTTTAATCGGATAAAGAAAGCAAAAAATATTGTTGGAGCAAACAAGAAGTCAAAATCGCCGAGATTTTTTTTTGATGTTGTCATGCCCATGTTGAAGTTTTGAACCAAAGCTGCTGAAGAAGTTTTTATTTATTTTCACCTGTCTGTTGTCTGTCTCTCTGTCTGATCCACTTTCCAATTTCTGATTGAGCTGAAATCGTCTTGACGAGTACTTTATGATGCTAGATGGTAATAATAATAAAAAGCTTGTTTCTAAAAAATCATAATAAACTTAACTACATCATTATAGGAATATTATTTAAAAATGGGTTTCAACTTGAGTTTCATCAGCGAATCCATTTATTTGAGTTAATTAAAGTTTCTCACATCAGAAGTTCAACAAAAGCTGGCCTAACTTTGATGAGATTTTGCATCTAATTAAAACGTGTGAATGAATATCTTATGTGTAGAAATGACGTGTGTTTGAATGTTTGAAAGCTTTGAAATCTATACAATGTCGGTTCCGGTGTGTGTCGCCATTTTGTGAAAAGGGGGGTTACTATTGGTTCATCTCATATTTAAGTTATATACCTACAGGATTATTAGTTACTCCGTACATTCCGCATAGGCCTTATTGTAGAGCATTAGCTATGATTAGAATGAAATATAATATGTTCCGCGAAAATTTACGGAGTTATTTGATTTTTTTTTTTAATTCGTGCTGCAGAAATTAAGAATCTTGTCACCTAATTAAGAATCGGGAAGGTTTACAGTATTAACCGAGGAAGCTCTAAGCACTGAAATTGCCGTTGAAACTGGTTGTAAGTTCAAATATTTGAAATGAAATGAAATGAAATAATAAGTAAATAACCTTTTTCAATAACATTCATTATTCTAGGCACGTCTAGTACATAGTGTTCTTATTGGCTATGGTTATTTATTAATAGTGTTGTCTTATTGCTAAAATTAATATTATAACAGGGATATAGATAGTCAATAATATGTTACGAGCAAGTTTTACGTAAAAAGGAGCTCTCATTAATACGCATTTTCATAAATTCGTCTAGTGTGTACAGAGGATTAAGTGTTAAGTGTTTGTTAGATTAAATGCGATTTCTTTCGCCTTTTCCTCAAAAAAGTTTGAGTAGGGCAAAGTCGAAGGCGGGGACATGACTAAAAATCCTGATATCAGACCCAAACAGCAGGCCAACAGACCCAACAGAGGCCTAATACTGCAAAAACTAACAATATTACAACTTGGGCATCTTCAAGACACGAGTGAATAGGTACATTTCGAGGCATCTTACATGATCCATTTTCGACAGCATCTGCAGTATTACCAGGTGGGTTGTGGTCAAACGTAGGCCTATTTAGTCTAAATATATAAAAAGAAAGAGTGACTGACTGATCTATCAACGCACAGCCTAAACCACTGGACGAATTGTGTTGAAATTTGGAACACAGATAGGTTTTATGACGTAGACCTCCGCTAAGAAAGGATTTTACCACGCGGGCAAAGCCGGGAGCGTAAGCTAGTATGAAATAAATATTCCCATAGTTCCCCCCTCGTATGTCACACATCGGAAGCTCCCTTCCGTGACCGTTGTTCGCGACAGTGGTAACACCCCTGAGACAAGATGACACACTAAGATATCATCGCTTTGTTTATATATTATCACTACCGTACTATTACACTATTTTCAAACGATAACACGATAACGATATTATCTAAAGACTACAATTCATCATCGTGGAGACAAATGAAATAATGAAATTTGGAACATAGGTTCCTTTTACTCTTGAGACTAGTAATAAGAAAGTAATTTTCTAAATATAAATTCCACCGCTAAGCGAGTTAAATAAGGGCTGAAAGTTTATGTAATAACTTTATTTGTACCTATTTGATGTTAATTGAATTAAATAAATTTATAATTTAAATCTTACATGTTTGCATGGATATGGTATGATTGTTACTCTTTTATGCCTAATCGGGTAGACCGATTGAGCTGAAATTTGGTATAAATATAGCTTTAACCCTGGAATAATGTAGTGGGTAATACCACTGGGCGTAGCTAGTAAAATATAATTTTAAAACAGTATTGTACTGCTGTATTCGTATATTCCCATAGTACCCCCTCGTATGTCACACATCGGAAGCTCCCTTCCGTGACCGTTGTTCGCGACAGTGGTAGCACCCCTGAGACAAGATGACACACTAAGATAGCGCCGCTTTGTTTGTGACTTCATTCGGTTTGACTCTATGGTCTAAAGACTGTATTCTATGATGAGATTTACTAGTTAAATAGGTAACTTTTTCTAACAAATAAAAATAATTTAGGGCATGAAGTAGGTAATCATCAATTAAATTTAACTAAATTCCGCGGGATTTTCGTGAAAAACAGTCTACCTACTGTTACAAAGTAATTATTATGCTTTGTCCATCATTATTATATCTAAATATCCAAAAGGAAAGAGTGTCTGACTGATCTATCAACGCACCGCCTAAACCGCTGAATGGATTGGGTTGCAATTTGGAACATAGATAGATTTTACAACGTAGACCTCCGCTATGAAAGGATGTTGCCATGCGGGTAATGCCGCGAGCGTAAGCTAGTATTACATAAATTAGGATTATTGCTACGAAATATTCTATTATCTATTATATTACTATTATTATTTATTATTATCTATTATTATTTATATTATTTACTAGCTGCGACCCGCGGTGTTACCCGCGGCACAGTTGCCGATAAAACTTGTTTATAATAATAGCTCTACTTTTAACTAACTTTTAAAAACTAAATCCACTTTATATAAGTTTTGAAAAATCTACTAAATGGTAGAAATTTTGAAAA
Organism: Hemithea aestivaria; assembly: GCA_947507615.1. Lineage (NCBI taxonomy): Eukaryota > Metazoa > Arthropoda > Insecta > Lepidoptera > Geometridae > Hemithea > Hemithea aestivaria. Next base: position 5,862 of record CANNRZ010000055.1, on the reverse strand, counting down.
ATCTACCAAATGGTAGGATTTTTGAAAAATCTTCCAAATGGTAGAAAATTGGTTAATATTTTTTAATTCGGATGCGGATTCGGTTCGGTTCGGTTTTTTTGTGAAGTAAGGATTTGACAAATTTATTTCGAATTTCAATTTTTTTTCCTACTTAATTTGTTTGATATTTTTTTAACATGCATATAGTCGAGAAGAAGACGAATCTAAGAAACCATAGATCATCAAAATCGGTTTGGGCGTTCTTGAGTTATGAGTATTGAAACTTCTACGAAGTACCAGGAGACCAGAAACATGTAGGAGATGTTCGGCTCATTTCGTGAGATTCCGGTTAAGTTCGGATTTGACAATTACGTCATTAGACGTATTCGAATTTCAAAAAAAATTGAAAATCGAACGCGTCAAATTTGTCATTTGTCAAATCCGAACTTCACCGGAATTTCACGAAATGAGCCGAACACCCCCTACATGTTTCTGGTCTCCTGGTACTTCGTAAAAGTTTCAATACTCGTAACTTAAGAACGCCTGGACCGATTTTGATTATGTGTGGTTTCTTAGATTCGTCTTCTTCTCGACTATATGCATGTTAAAAAATATCAAACAAATCATGTTTGAAAAAAAAAATTTTAAAAATCTACCAAATTGCAGAAATTTTTAATAAATTACCAAATGGTATAAAATAAAATGGTAGTTTTTGGTAGAATATTTATATGGTAGAAAAAGCTACCAAATGGTAGAAATTTTGAAAAATCGACCAAATGGTAGAATGGTAGATTTTTCAAAATTTCTACCATTTGGTAATTTTTTTTAATTTCTACCATTTGGTAGATTTTTCAAAATTTCTACCATTTGGTATCTTTTTCTACCATAAAAATATTTTACCAAAAACTACCATTAAATTTTCTACGATTTGATAGATTTTTTGAAATATCTACCATTTGGTAACTTTTTCTACCATATAAATATTCTACCAAAAACTAACAATTAATTTTCTAACATTTGGTAGATTTTTCAAAATTTCTACCATGTGGTAGATTTATTAAAATTTCTACTATTTGGTATATTTTTTAATATTTCTACCGTTTGGTAGATTTTTCAAAATTTTTACCATTTGGTAGCTTTTTCTACCATAAAAATATTTTACCAAAAACTACCAATAAATAATCTACCATTTGGTAGATTTTTCAAAATTTCTACCATTTCGTAGATTTTTAAAAATTCTACCATTTGGTAGATATTTTAAATATTTTTTTTCCAACTTAATTTGTTTGATATTTTTTAACATGCATATAATCGACAAGACGAATCTAAGAAACCATAGATCATCAAAATCGGTCCAGGCGTTCTTGAGTTATGAGGATTGAAACTTCTACGAAGTACCAGGAGACCAGAAACATGTAGGAGATGTTCGGCTCATTTCGTGAGATTCCGGTTAAGTTCGGATTTGACAATTACGTCATTAGACGTATTCGAATTTCAAAAAAAATTGAAAATCGAACGCGTCAAATTTGTCATTTGTCAAATCCGAACTTCACCGGAATTTCACGAAATGAGCCGAACACCTCCTACATGTTTCTGGTCTCCTGGTACTTCTTAAAATTTTCAATACTCATAACTCAAGAACGCCTGGACCGAATTTGATGATCTATGGTTTCTTAGATTTGTCTTTTTCTCGACTATAGACCTCCTTAAAGTTTCTGGTATCCTGGTACCTGGAGGTTATAGGAGCGACCATTGAGACGCCAAAAATAAAGTTGTTTTTTTCATTTGACATCAATTCTCTCAGATACTGTTTTATTTATCAGGATAAAAAGTAGCCTATGTGTTATTCCAGAGTCCAAGCTACCTTCATACCAAATTTCAAGTCAATCGGTGCATCCGTTTAAGCGTGAAGAAGTAACAAACATACACACACACACACTCACACACTCACACACATACACACAAACTTTCGCTTTTATAATATTAGTATGATTTCTACCATTTGGCAGATTTATTAAAATTTCTACCATTTGGGTGATTTATTAAAATTTCTACCATTTTGTAGATTTTTCAAAATTTCTACCATATGGTAGATTTTTTAAATTTTCTACCATTTCGTAGATTTTTCAAAATTTCTACCATTTGGTAGATTTATTAAAATTTCTACCATCTGATAGATTTTTTAATATTTCTACCGTTTGGTAGATTTTTCAAAATTTCTACCATGTGGTAGATTTATTAAAATTTCTACCATTTGGTATATTTTTCAAAATTTCTACCGATTGGTAGATTTTTCAAAATTTCTACCATTTTGTAGATTTTTCAAAATTTCTACCATATGGTAGATTTTTTTAAATTTTCTACCTGTTCATTCTATTTTTATTTGTTTTTATGTATTTCAAAAGGCCTACCTAATCTTAGCCAATTGTAGGAATGCATGCATACTTGTCAAAGTCAAATGTCAGTTTTGAGTAATTAGTTAGATGTCAAATGTCAAAACCAAACCAATCAGTCATTCAATAAACTTGAGACAAGGCACACGTTTGTTTTCATAAAAAAAACCAATACAACCCAAAAGCCACCTTATCTACCCGAACACTACCATTTCGTAGATTTTTCAAAATTTCTACCATTTGGTAGATTTTCGAAATTTCTACCATTTCGTAGATTTTTTAAAATTTCTACCATTTGGTAGCTTTTTCTACCATGTAAATATTCTACCAAAAACTACCATTTCATTTTCTACCATTTGGTAGTTTTTCAAAATTTCTACCATTTGGTAGATTTATTAAAATTTCTACCATCTGATAGATTTTTTAATATTTCTACCGTTTGGTAGATTTTTCAAAATTTTTACCATTTGGTAGCTTTTTCTACCATAAAAATATTTTACCAAAAACTACCAATTAATTTTCTACCATTTGGTATATTTTTCAAAATTTCTACCGATTGGTAGATTTTTCAAAATTTCTACCATTTTGTAGATTTTTCAAAATTTCAACCATATGGTAGATTTTTTAAATTTTCTACCATTTCGTAGATTTTTCAAAATTTCTACCATTTGGTAGATTTTCGAAATTTCTACCATTTCGTAGATTTTTTAAAATTTCTACCATTTGGTAGCTTTTTCTACCATGTAAATATTCTACCAAAAACTACCATTTCATTTTCTACCATTTGGTAGTTTTTTCAAAATTTCTACCATTTGGTAGATTTATTAAAATTTCTACCATCTGATAGATTTTTTAATATATCTACCGTTTGGTAGATTTTTCAAAATTTTTACCATTTGGTAGCTTTTTCTACCATAAAAATATTTTACCAAAAACTACCAATTAATATTCTACCATTTGGTAGATTTTTCAAAATTTCTACCATTTCGTAGATTTTTAAAAATTCTACCATTTGGTAGATATTTTAAATATTTTTTTTTCCAACTTAATTTGTTTGATATTTTTTAAGTCGACAAGACGAATCTAAGAAACCATAGATAATCAAAATCGGTCCAGGCGTTCTTGAGTTATGAGGATTGAAAGTTCTACGAAGTACCAGGAGACCAGAAACATGTAGGAGATGTTCGGCTCATTTCGTAAGATTCCGGTTAAGTTCGGATTTGACAATTACGTCATTAGACGTATTCGAATTTCAAAAAAAATTGAAAATCGAACGCGTCAAATTTGTCATTTGTCAAATCCGAACTTCACCGGAATTTTACGAAATGAGCCGAACACCTCCTACATGTTTCTGGTCTCCTGGTACTTCGTAAAAGTTTCAATACTCATAACTCAAGAACGCCTGGACCGAATTTGATGATCTATGGTTTCTTAGATTTGTCTTTTTCTCGACTATAGACCTCCTTAAAGTTTCTGGTATCCTGGTACCTGGAGGTTATAGGAGCGACCATTGAGACGCCAAAAATAAAGTTGTTTTTTTCATTTGACATCAATTCTCTCAGATACTGTTTTATTTATCAGGATAAAAAGTAGCCTATGTGTTATTCCAGAGTCCAAGCTACCTTCATACCAAATTTCAAGTCAATCGGTGCATCCGTTTAAGCGTGAAGAAGTAACAAACATACACACACACACACTCACACACTCACACACATACACACAAACTTTCGCTTTTATAATATTAGTATGATTATTTTTTTCTATTATATCACTTAATATCTATGCAACCACCGTCGTACGTAATTTATTTCCTTTCCCTGTTTGGTTGTCTGGAAGAGATCGCTATTAGCGATAAGAACGCCAATTGTTACACTGTTTACATTACAAATTGTATCTAGTTCTAAGTTCTTTCATGTTGTATCAATAAAGCGTTATCTATCTATCTATCTATATTAGAGAGTTTATCATTTATCAACATTTGTGTCAATAAAATTATAATAATTATACGTATATGTACTTCTGAACTGATTAAGAGCATTTACACTATCTCGCTCGCAATATTTGATACATTTTGCAATATAAATTTATAAAATTTAACTTTTTGAAAATTCCTCAAGACTAAGCCCTTCACAATAATATTTGCACACTTTTTAAAAGTATTTCCAGTTTTATAATGACTAGCTGCGCCCAGCGGTTTTACCCGCTGTACGTTGTGTTATTCCAGGGTCTAAGCTATCTCTATACCAAATTTCAGCGCAATCGGTCCACCCGTTTAGACGTGAAAGAGTAACAAACATCCAGACATCCATTCTTACAAACTTTCACGTATATAATATTAGTAAGTTGTTGGCTGAGTCATCTATTTAAGAATTCTATAAAGTAAGTTTTAAAAAGTAAACCAATTCCAAGCCTGAGCAGTGATGTGCAAACATTACTGTGCTTCGGTAGGAGGGCACTGTAGCTAGTGAAATTACTGGGCTAAAGAGTCTTAACATCTTATGACTCTTGAGTAAGAAGCGTTGGTGCAGTCCTAGAATTTCACATAATTGTGAAATCCTAGGTAACACTGTACTGATTATGGGCAGCCGTTATCTCTTAACATCAGGAGAGCGTCTTGCTCGTCTTCTACTTCATCACATAAAAAAAAAGCACCAGCTGCACGCTCAAGTAAACTAATAAAAAAAATACTTAAAATATCTTTTCTTACTCTTCTTAAAGTTCCAAAGACTTAATCTTCAAATCAAAAAAATGTAAAATAATAAGAGAGAGTTGGAGTTAATAATAATAATTATAATAATTGGGGTTTATACTCCAACAGAACAGGTTACCCTACTTACACTGTCAGAGTCAAATCACAAATTATAGGTCGTGTGGCTAACCTATATGTTGCAGTTTCAGGTCGCCGAGATTCCTACAAGGCCTGCAACATGACCTAACGACTGCCTCCTACATATCTTATAGGAAACAGCCGGGACCCACAGTTTTACGTGCCTTCCGAAACACGGTAGTGTCCAGACGAAAATCTTTGCCGCACTGAGATTTGAACCCAGGACCTCCGGCTTACAAGTCGGAGGTATGACCACTGGGCCACGGACGCTACAGGAGTTAACTAAATACAAATATTATGACGTATTATATATAATAGAAGTTTACCTATAATGAATAAAAAATCCGGACTTACGACCACTAAGCCACGGACGCTACATGTTAAGAAAAATAATATTAACCTTTTAACCCCCACTTTTAACACCCCAAATGCATGAATGGGCGAGTTCATGCACAAAAAATAAATTTAGCATGGTTATTCCTTCTGTATGTCCGTGTGTCGCGTGAGTATTATAATTTAGTGGTGTGAGTTTGGGACCACGTTTTTGCGGAAAAAGTAAAGGAGTTACAGGGAGTTGGTCTAGCCCCCTTTCACAACGCGCGATAAGGAACTTCGTTCCAATAGTATTTTATGCAGGTAAAACCACCGTGCGCAGTTAGTTCA